>CM053784.1:497760818-497788318 GCA_028749045.1 Cupressus sempervirens
AGGTAGGATGAATCAAAATCTCTAGAAAAGTTAAGAGAAAAGAAAAGAGTGCAAATGGTAACTATGTTGTGTAAAGAATCTAGTTTATTGCTTATACATTCTTTTTTCAAGACTTCCCATACTAATATTTTCAATTGTACAAATTGCCTAGGTTTGATCATTATTAGTTAGTTTGTGATGTTCACTCATATAAGGGATTGCAAATGAATATTTGATAACACCAAGTTATTTTTTTCACTTGTTTCCTTTTACAATATTCCCAAGTACACTTATTTCTATAAATAATTTTGCATCATTGTGTGATGCACACCCCAATTAATTTAAGCTTAATTTTTAATGGAAGGATAGTTTTCATTAGTCAAAAAGTACAAATACACTTGCTTCAACACACAACTACAACTTAAAAGTGCAAATATGCATTTAAGATGAAAATTTTGCTTGACTTAGCCCTAAATATATGTCTTATGTTTGACCATGTGAAATGAACAAACTAGTGTGAGCTTGCAATAGGTATTAAAACTTAAATAATGATCTAAAGGTTTTTCTAGAGAAAATCGTACTCCAATTCCTAATCAAGGAGTGGAAAACCTAAGTAGTTTGCTAGTTGCTACACAACTAGGGATGCAAAAAAAATGCTTGAACAATATTTGTTTCCTTTGGTTCAACAACATCAAGTGATGACTTGACATCATGCATCTGTAGAAATTTATTTTTTTCACTATTGTACACTTTGGTGGCTTATTCCAAAAAAGTGTTGTGTAAAGATTTAAAGAAAAATGTATTATTACTACAATCTTCATGTTCACATCTTTTCTTTCACAATTTTAATTTTACAAGGAAAATAATTGGCATGCTATTAGACATGGATAATGTTGAGTTCATCCTCTTCTTTGAGTCACCAGATTCATTGCTTGCAAAAGTGAATGAAGTTGTTTTTGTTTTCAATATTTCCAGGCTCAAATGTTTAAGTCATGGTGCCAACACAAAATACTTCATCGTGATAGAGATTGCAATTAGTAACTACATTTAGGTATTATATGTGATAATTTTTTCTAGGATATTTAGCTAAAACTTTCATATACCTAATTGTTGATAGATTAATAAGTGATCTAGAATACTAATTAGTCTAACATTTATGGGTTATAAAGATTTATCTATGTTGAATCCATTGGCTAGTTTTGAGTGACCCTTATGTTAAATTATAATGTGTTATTTTATTCATGTAAACATGGCATTGCAATTACTTATATCAAGCCAAATTTATATTTTATGCAATGCAATTTTTTCCCAATATTATTGAAATTGCTGATGATTTTGTACTTTCCATGAATGGTGTTTCTTATTATTAGGAAAGTGTGAAAAATATATATAATGACTACTTTTAGGAGCATGCCAATTCTATTTTTTTTAAATATCCTATTCTTTTTTGATGTATTGTTTTCCTATTTTAAAAAAATTAAGTCTACTTTGAAGAATTTCTATTTTAAAGAATCTTGGTATCAATTTTGAATTTTAAGAATTTTGGTAATTTCATTTCATTTACATTTTGTCATGATTTGTCAATGTGCTAAATCAAATGTACCTTTGAGCCAATGCTCTTGTAAGAAATAAACTATTTTCAAAGGCCTATCAACATTTTGAACTTCATGGACTTGTATTTTTCTAAAATATACATTAGAAAAGTTATGAAAAACATTATGGAGTATTCTAAGTCTAAAAGAAGTTCAACACTAGACCTTTAAAAACTGGCTAATCTTTCATTTGTCTTTAATTATATAAATTTGACACTATATCTTTACTAACCAACACTTATTTTTATTTGAATTCATTATTGTCCTCAATCTTGTAGCCAATGTTTCATTCAAGGATTGAACTATACAAAAATAAAAATTGAGGATAATTAGGGACATCATTGAGTCCTAGATTAGCCATGCCACCTTTCTTGGAATGGGTATTAGGCCATTTTGATATGCCCACAAATTTTATCTAATGAGCTTTTAAGAAAATAATTTGGAAGTTAGTTGGATTCTTTTAGTTTGAAGACTTACAAATTAAATAAACAATCTCATAGTTTATTGATTAGGAATCTCTTTATAATTATTTCATTGAAAATGTTTATGCTGTGCAAAACAAGGATCAAGCTCCAAGTATCTCTTAATGTGTTTATCTTCAACTAACCTCAATATATTATTTAGTGATTTATGTCTGTTAAAGGAATATATAAGATATATATAGAGGTTATTAAGATAATACTAGTGTGGGGTGAAATTGGCTACACATGTATTTTAATGCACTTATCTAGGTCAACTTATAATGACAAGAATTTTATCGTAACAATGAAAATTTAAATAAGATATTAAAAAGATATCATGAATGTATCTCTTAAAGAATAATAAGCGACATTATTAAAAAGTCAAAAAGGTATGAGATGTTAAGATCTAAACTTTTTGTTAACAATGAACTTCTAAGAGTAAAAACTATTGGCCCTTGAGATAATTATTTTCTTAACCAAAACAGTACTCGCTCTTTATTTCTTCATAAATATCTTAGACTATAAGCATTATCTAGTGATTGATATTTCTAACACTATTGTATATATTTTCTATACCACAATTTGAATTTGAACTATTGTAAAATTCAGAAACAAAAATCTATCTTTATCTCTAGAAGAAAGGCAAGTTCTCTAGCTCCTTCAAACCTCTTGTTAAAATAAGTAAATCAAATATAAAAGAGTACAAGAATTTATTAGTTATTTTAGATTAAGGTAAAAATAGGTTTTGAAGGGGCCCCGAAACCCTTTACATCAAAGAGAAAGATAAACCATTAAGCATAACTAGGTTAAAAAAGGACCTGAAACTAGAAAAACAACTAAATCAAGTTTTACAGGGACCTGAGACCAACAGATGTGACCAAAAAAATCAACCAAAATAATACTAGAACCTAGAAAGTCAACAGACTGGAACAACAACCTAAAAAACCTCACATACCAGTATCCAACGAACCAATAAAGCAACCAGTTCACCAACACAAAAAACCAGTCATCATAAGGAAATAAAATATTTTCCTTTTGATATGAATTTTCCCTTACTTGATTGAAGGACCCTATCTAAAGGTGGGGCAAAAGCATTAGACTTCTTTCGTTTAACCACAATCCAACCATCCTCAAACTTCACAGCCTCAGCAACCCAAGCCTCAGAAGACAAAGACCCGAGGAACCTAGGGGACGCAGAAGCTGCAACAACCTCTGTGAGAGAATCAGATGACGTCTGACTCCTAGGAGGGACATCCAAACTAGGGGTAGAGACCAAAGCCACCTCCACCACTAGCTTGGAATGGATGCAATCCTCAGCCACAAAATCCTTAGAAGAATCCAAGGAATGATCCACCAGAGCATCCACCTTGACCACCGGCTCGGAGCTAGCCTCGGCTTCAGAATCCTCAATAGCAACTGAGGAATGTTTCACTGTGTAGTTTTCAGAGGAGGCCTTTGACCACCAAGAAGGTGGTCACCTAGATTTGGATTTCCTAGCAGCACAACGAGTAGCAACATGACCTGTCAAGTGGCATTTCTTGCATCGAAAAGGGATACCCTCATAATCCAACAATTGTGTCCAAGAACCCCTCGAGGAATCCAAGAAAATTGCCTCAAGAAGGCCCTTAGAGACATCCAAGTCTACAAGAAAGCGAGCACAGGTCAAATGGAGCATATCTAAAGTGTCAACATCCACATATAAGAAATCCCCAATAGCATTCCCAATAGTTTCAAAAATTGAATCTTTCCAAAGATGCAATGGAAGATTAGGGAGCCAGACCCATATAGGGAACTTATTAAAGGATTTTGAGAGAGGATCGAAATCCATGTGCCATGGTTTGGCCATGAGTGGAAATTTGCCCTACCAAGAAAAATTATTGTGACACAAAATAATCTTTCTGTCATTGGTACTTTGAAACTTAACTATAAAAAAACCTTTAGCACACAGGAAGATGTGGGCTTTATTATCTATAAGTGGCATCCAATTCTTGGAGATCCAGCCATGTAGATCAGCAAGAGAGGGCCAATAGCCGCAAAAGGAAAAAATGGCAGCAAGAGAAGAAAGGTCTTCTACCATATGGAAAATGTCTTCAACTGATTCTGGATCTAAGGAAACCCTAATAGGCTTTAAAGCACTTATAAGCGAAATGTGAGAGGGACCAGATGAAATGGAAGCATCATGTAAACTAGCTTCAAAGGCAACCATGTCTACAAAAGACCTACATCCAGAACCAGGAGACCCTGGATGATGCGCAGGAGACACAGAGGCCGAACGAGGGGCAGACGAAGCCCTACTCCCACCTGCAAAAGCATCCAAATGTGAGGCAGACAGAACACTGCCAACACTTGCATCACATCCACCATTATCAGCGCCTCTACCCAAATGACAGGCGAGATCAGTAATTGCAACATTTCCTAAAGGAGCGGGAGAACCATGCGCATGAGATCCAAAATTTTGAACAAGAGGAGTAGGGGCCATCGAGCGGGAATTAGAATTTATTAGTTGTTAATGATAGAGTAATTAGATATTTCTAATTAACTCTAGTCTACTTAAGCTAAACTTTATGCATATTATAATTAATTTTTTAATTAATTATTTACCTTTTTAGGGTTTTGATCTCCTTTATAAGGACGATCTCACTTTTTAATTAACCAATTCATTGTTGACAATAGCAATCTCTTTCATGCTCATCAAGAATGTCTCATCTATGGTTTGAGCAATTCCTTCCTTCATAGCTTTTGCTTCTCTTGTTTTGTGATAGTTTTTTTCATCCAAGTAATTCTTGAGAATTGTACGGTTGATCTTTCATCAACTTCAACATGGTATTTGAGCTCTAGATCTTCATGCCCCTATTCTATTCTTGAGATATTTGGCATTGGTTTTCAGATCAAGTCATTCATTAAAATTTTATATTGGATCTATGGGGTCACCAATTTTTGATGCACTTGAGCAAAAATGGACATCACCGTTGAGCTTAGAGCACTCAAAAACCCCCATCTCCATATAAAAATTGTCTAGTTTGGATGCTATTGAAATCTAAGGCAAAGTGGTTTTGCACCTAGGTCACTTTGACTTGGGATACAAATCGAAACAAAAGTTTAGAGTTGTTTGAAGGAAGGTTTGTGGTACTTCTTTCTGTATAACAGGGGAGTTCTTTTTATTGGATATGAGCCTTGTCGCATTCTCTGTCAATGAAGGAAAATAGTGCGTCCACATTTTTGTAGGCTATAGTCCATTGAAAACCTCACCTTGGGCCTTGGGATCATATGCAAAAGAGTGGAGCCACTATTTGTTGTTTGGAAGCCCTATAAACACATTCCCTCATGTTACTTATATCATGAAACTTTTTTTTTTTGGGAGTTAGTGCTTGATTTAAAAGCTTATGCTCTAACTTTTTTGGGGAGTGAATTTTGTTTGGAGTGGACTCCTCTCTCTAGCCATTTTGGCTTCCCTACTCAGCCTACATTAGTGACATTTTTATCAAATTTGTGCCTCCAAAATTTGGCATCATCACTTTTTCCTTGGGCTTATGTGATCTCCTCACATAACCTTTGGGATTCCTAATGGTAGAGTGTACATTTTGCATGCATTAAGGAATGGTTTTTGCATTGGAAGGCATTTTCCTATGCCTTGGGGTATGTGGCCTGAAAAACCTCTACACACTTTTTTGATCAGTGAAGTGACTTGTTTTTGTGAGAGCCATGTGTTATTGGACCTTCTTTTTCTAGTGGATCACTCTATTTTGGGTTTGTACCCCCCTTTGGGCTTGTCCTCCAATGCGGCCTCTCTATATTGTCATCCTCTAGCAACCTTGCCTCCTCCATGTGTGTCTCAGCTCTTTTGTGGCCTATCTGCAATCTCACCTCCTCAACGGTGACCTTGATTTGTGGTTGTTGTCTATATGTGGACCTCTATAGCACTACCATGACCTCCTCAACGTCATAGCCATCTTCAACACGTATTGTGCCTCCATCGTTGTAGCTTCACTTGGTGGCTCTCCAACACCAACCCAAAAAACCCTGTTGGTAGGAAAATGGCAACTAGGATTTTTCCTAGCATTGACATGTTATTGTGGTAGCCAGTTGTTCTTTTTGGTGACACATTTTTTACCAGTTGTCAATTTTTTTGATGATGGCACATTTCCTGGCTACTAGAATTTTTTTTCCAGGGGGCAAATTTTTTTGGGTGATAGCCATCAAATTATTTTTTGTGAAATGCTTATGTCAACACTACATCACCCACTTGCAAGCCTTCAGGTCCAGTTTTGACCTACTATTGGTTTTGTTTTCCATTACTTGAGCATATAAACTCTATTTTTGGCAAACAAAATATTATTGAAAAGCTAGTTCCATCCATTGGTGTAGGTTGTTTGGGATTTTGATGCATTTTTATTTCCTATTTTGGTAGTCAAAGTCTAGGGTTCTATTTTTCACTTTAGTAGGCATAACATGAGCATTTGATCTTCGATTTGGATACTCTTTATATTTTTGAAAGGGTCTTTATGATCTCTTTCCAGTGTTGTTGGTTGTGTTTCTAGAGTATGCTCTAGGAAGATTCTATTCAGTCTTTTGCATTTTTATTCTAGTGGATATCTTGGTTGTTTTAGGTCTAAGGATTGATTTTGTTGCTTCAAATGATTTTTCATGACTCATAGTATCTATTTTATTAGTCTTATGTCTCTTTTGGTCTTTTTAGGCATCATTGTATGCATTTTTGTAAATGTATTAAGATAAAGTGTCATATTCCATCTATTTATTTGTTTCACTTGTTTTGCCATGTTTTTTCTTCTAATTCAAGTAGTGTCATATGAGGACACTCATGTAGATTATTGTATTCTTGGGATTCACTATACCTTGTGCCTTATTGTACATGTACTACTCATGATTAAAGTTCCATGGGGGTTTGATGTTTTTCCTTTGTTTTTCATCTTCCTTTGACTAATGAGTGTCCCTTCCACGACATTAGCCTCATGTCGTGTCTGAGATTGATCACCTCAGTACACACATATGTACTCTTTTGTGCATCTTGATCATGGTTCCTTGACATGTAGATCTTTTGGCTCACTTTTCTAGTTGCCTATCACCTCACTCTTGTCTGGATTAGGGGGGTTTCTTCTATTGTTTCTCATGCTTCCTTGGTTCAATGGAGTGAGCTATGTTTTCTATATACTAGGTGAATGCAATGGCTGGGTACCTATGCATTTCAATGAGATGGATCATTTACCATATAGACACTCTTCTTTTCATTCCTACTTTGGTTATACCCTTCCATGTTTGATTGATCAACTCTTTAGGCTTTTGTGTTTCATGTCATATGTATCTTCAAGATCAGTTTTTTTCCTTTGTGTGCCCCCTAATTCAATGTAGATTATAGTCTTCTCTATCTAGTCAAGTTCTATTTTAGTAGAGGTTCTTCAGATCAGAAATTACTTTTGACAAAGCTTTGTAGCTTCTACATGCTTCAGTGGTATCCTTCACGATCATCTTTTGTTCATATCTTCTAGGACACTCCCTAATTTGGTGGCTTCTTTAGTCTCTCACTAGTTCTTTTCAACATGTTTTCCATCTCTTTTTGGAGTAGGCTTTTTCCTATGTGTTTTTCTCTATTTCTCCTCTTTTCAAATATTAGGTTGTGCTTGGGTACCTCATTAGGCCTTTTTTGTTAGGACACATTTCTACTTTTAGTAGTTTCTAGGTTTTTAGCTACTCGCTAAGTTTATCTTAAGGCGGGGTGTTAGAGTAATTAGATATTTTCTAGTTAACTCTAGTCTACTTAAGCTAAACTTTAGGAATATAATAATTAAGTCTTTTATTAATTTTTATGATATAACCTAGGTTAGACCTTTCTAGGATTTTGATCTCCTTTATAAGGACGATCTCTCTGTTGGAATATTCAAATATGGAAAGAGTACTTATGAGAGGGGGGGTGAATCATAAGTATCACACTTTAGCCAATAAAACTTTTAGATGGAAGTAAATTACATACATGTAAATACATCAAGTGAACATGAAACTAAACACATGCATCAACAACACATAACACTAGAATTTGGTAACCCAGAAACCCTCCAGGAATAAGAAGGTAAAACTGGGGTGGGGATGATACCCACAAAAATTACTATAGTAATATTGTTCAACCACTTCTGATGGTCTGCCCTGTTAAAGGCCTGTCCTGTTAAAGGCTTTACACTATATCAATAGTGACCTGGTTAGAGGATTTACAAACACTTAACATGAAGTGTCACCCTGTTAAAGGATTTAATCACCTATTTAAAGGATCTACGAAATAGTTGTTAAGCTAACCTATCACCATAGGATTTTCATTCTAATACAATTGCTAGAGAGTATTAGGTACAATGAACCTGATAGATTACAATCCTTGATTGCTGAATGCAGGCACCTTTTCCGCTTTCTCTGATCTTGATCCTTTGTGATCAGATAACCCTCGCTTCTGAAAATAGGATTTTCTTGTGCACCCTTGTTTTTCCACTCATACATTTACAATGAAATTTCATCTTCCTTATAAAGACATTTGAGGATTTACAGTTAGGTATGGATCTACGATTCATATTCAATCTTCATTTTTCGCTTATTATTTGCACTTCTTCTATTGGTTGCATGCCTTCATCATTTTTCTTATTGGCTGCATGTAGATTGCATAGGAAAAGTAAAAGATTTGATCTTATCATTAAATCCTTTGAGATTTACCTTATGTCGGCTGTAAAAATTGTTTGCATCATAGTTTGTGCAATTAAAAACTCTTATGCTGATATTCTGAGTTACTCAGCTCCTGAAGTATTGCTAATACTCGGCACATGTTGTTTCCTAGATAGCTCAGCACCTAAACAAAACTATATCACTTGACACCTTATGTTGCTAAGCACTTGTTAACACTCGGCACCTTATGTTGCTCGGCACTTGTTAACACTCGGCACCTTATGTTACTCGGCACTTGTTAACACTCGACACCTTATGTTACTCGACACTTACACTTCACTCCGTATCTGATCTTCACTCGACATCTGAAAACTAATCGGCACATGAAGATCACTCAGCACCTGAAGTCTTTCCTAACTCAGCATTTGTTGTGGCTCGACATGCATGGTGTACTTGGCTCCAATGTGGAATGTGATTAATTATGCTAGCACTCAAGTGTCAAAAACCATTATGAGGTTAAAAATCTCCCCCTTTGACGTGAGTGACAAAAACACTTACCTAACCTTATGAGTACATTTACTAATTTGATTGGTATATACAGAGTTTAAAGAAAACTTGATCAAAATTTGTAGCTTGCAATATATATACCTCAAAAATTTTGTAACTTCCCCTGAGTTGATTGTGCCTTATCTATATATCAAGCTCCTCCTTTGTATCTTTTCTCCCCCATTAATTCATCTCATAATATCTGTATCTCCCCCTATTATGTCTGTTTTCTCCCCCTTTTTGACACTTATGTCAAAGAATTTTTAAGGGTTAAGACCATATTTAGCCAAAAATGTGCTGTTAACCTCCATAATCATCCTAAGAGCTGCATCCCAATTGTTCAAAGCAATTTCTAGTGACTTATGATGGATGGCAGTCTCGGCAGAAAGATGAATAAGTCCATCTGATGTAGAAAGATTTGGGTCTTTCTTGAGAACAGTTTTAGCATATACTTGCTCTTTATGGAGTATCTCTAAATGTGGGGTAATGGAGGATTGGAGTTGTATTAATTTGGCCTTGATATTAGCCTCATCTACTGTTAATACAGCTATTTTTTTGTGAGTGTGAAGCGATTGAGAAAAATGCTTCTCACTTTGAGTTGGATCTTTAGGTAGTTGTATGCTTGAAATGTTTAAATTTCTTTCCAAGCTCAGTATCTTTTGGCTTGTTTCTTGTGTGAAGTATGAAAAATCACACAACTTTTTGTACAATGAGAATATATTCTCAAGTACCTTTTTCACTTTGTCAATAAGCTTTGCCAATTCAACTTGTGAAAGTGCAATTTGACTTGATATTTTCTCATTCACTTTCCCCTGAAATTTTCTGTCTGACCATTCCATAAGTTTTGCATTTGTTTCTAGGTCTTCATTTGTCACCTGGTCAACAATATCTGTTAATTGCTCCGTGATATGCTTTGACTCATCTGGTGATTGCACACTGAAGGCTTCCATAAAGATGTCCTTAATCTCCTATAGTGTTTGCTTTTGTTTATACTCCTTCCTGAGTATCTCCTATCTTTTCCTCCTATTCAGTGCATCCTGAACCTCATTGATTTGATCAATGGTTATTGATTTTGAGTCATAGCTCAGTATGACTATATCCTCATCTAATTCAGGGTCTCCATAGTGAAGTACCCTTGCAACTCTAGTAGTACTAGATGTTGGTACAGATATTTGCAATGGCTGGTGTGAAGGAGTTCTCGAGGTAGGCAAATCTATTAATGTTTTTATTGCCTCCTGTTCTTTAGGGGTTTTCACTATTTCCCCCTCCTTCTGTCTACTATGATCAATTATTGTAATCTTGGGAAGTGCACCTTGTGTTTGTACTGTAGGATCAGATGTAATAGTCTGTCCTATTTGTTCTGTTCCTTTTTCTACAACTACACTTGGCTTCTGTATTGCAGCATCAACTATGCTTGTTGGCATTTGAAATTGACTACTAGTAGTTGTAGAGATGATAGAAGGTGGTTCTTGTGGATTCACCTTATCTTTGACTGTACTTTCTATTAGTTTTTGCAATTCATCTATACTGACCAATACTGGATCTGTACATAATATTGCTTGTTGTGTAGATTGGTCAAGAATTATTTTAAGATCTTTTGCAGTTAATGGATTGATATTCTGACCAAAAGTATCAGGAACATCAGTAATAGTTACAATGTCTGCAGGTGAGATGAATGCTTGAGGAGCGCTAGGGGGTGGCAATTGTGTGTCTTGCACACTTTGATCTAGTTGTTGCTCTTGCTCAGTTGTTCCCATTATATCCTATTTTTGTGTATGTTCCTCTTCTCCATCTTTCTTTTCTTCTCCCTTCTTCTCTTCTTCTCTTTTCTTTTGTTCTTCTTCTTTTCTCTCTTCTTCTCTTTTCTTTTCTTCATCTTCTTTCCTTTTTCTCCTCTCCTTTATTGGTACAGCAACTTCTTCCTTGTATTCTTCTTCAAGAAAATCTTCAATCTTTTTGTACAAGTTCTTCCATGATTTCATTGTTCTTTGAACAATTTCTTCCATCTTGTTTTGGAGTATGAAGAATACCCTGTATTTAGGTGTAAACCTATTATTGTGCCTTTTGACTACATTCTTTACTTGTTCCTTAGTCAAATTCGGAAATACACTTGCTAGGGTTGATTCCCTCATCTCCTTCTCCATTTTCAAACAGAAATGCCATCTGTCTCCTACAATTTTTGACAGTTCTTTTGGAAATTGTCCATCTAATTCAAGTGGAGTGTACTTGAACTATGCCATCATTCCATAAAATTTTTCTTCTATCTTATTTTGTTCTTCTTTAGTAAATTTACTGAAATCAACTTTATTTAAATTACTTAAGTCACCATTTCCAATCTTTTTACATAAGGTATCAACTGAAGAATAGCTTACCTTTTCAAATTGGTCTTCTTCATTAGTGTCAGGTTGAGCCACATATCTTCTTCTTTTCCTCGGCTCTTCCTATGTTTCCTTGATTTTTTTCTTCTTTGTAACTTCCTCTTTGGCCTTTTGAGTGGAGGCCCTTGTTGTAGCTTGTGTTGTTGGCTTTTGAGGTGATGGTGTGGTAACTTTCTTTGATCTGGGCTTAGCTAGAGGCTGTTATGTTGCCTTTCTCTTCTTTGGCTCAGCTTCAGTTGGTGCTTCCTTAGCTTCTTCTTCCTCTGCACCTTCCTCCTTGTCTTCTCCAAGACCTTGAGTTAATTCCATTGGCCCTTGTTCTTGCTCATCTTCATCATCACTGTCATCTTCTTCTTCTTCTGCTTCAGCCTCAATTTCTTTACCAAATTTCTTCTTAATCTTCTTTAATAATTTTTCTTTCTTCTTCAATGTGGAAGCAGTTTTTAATTCCATGTTTATCTTTGATCTTACCACATCATAAGTACCAAAATGTGGAGCACTTTTATCTGTTTCTTTTGCCAATAATGTAGTTATTGCTGCAGATGCCTCATCAATATTAATTTCATATCCAAATGGCCTTAGCCATCTTACCCTTGGTATTACTGATTGAATATAGGTAAAATCAATGTCAACTAAGAAACATATATCATTAGTATGTTTTTCTACTAAGAAAACTGGTATCCTTGATCTTTGCTTCATGGATTTCTTGAAATCCTCAAAATAGCTTGTCATCAAGGTATCAAAATTTTCTCCCATTTGCTCTATATATTCATTAATTTGGGCAATGATGGTTCTGTCATTCCTCCATGCGACTTTTCCAAAAGAAGGAAATTCATTCTGAACATAAAAGAATATGCAAACTAGGATTGCTCCAAATTTGCATTGAGTGCCCTTTGTTCTTCTTATGGCAGCTAGGTTTTCATTGATCTGTTGTAGTTGTAGTTCTGCAAGATCATAAGTATGATCCTTTTTCACCAATTTGTAGCCTACATCTACTGCAATACATGGTACACTATTGAGTCTACTAGATTGGTAGAATTTATGGGTGATGACTCTAAGAAAAAACTCAACTAGAGGATCCTGTATGGTGTGAATTGTCATTCCTCTTTTGTTCCACTCGGCACCAGTATTCTTTTCAATAACCTCCTTTGATTCACTTCTCAAGGTTTTGTACCGATCTAGGGTTGGGTACCCTATTACTCTATGTATGATTTCTTTGGTCAATTTGATGGGAATATCTTCTAACCACAAATTTCCACCATGAATTCTGCTCAGCACAAGTCTAACCCATTATGTTTTGAATACGGTGGGAAAGCTCAAAACTCAGGTCAAACCCTTTCTTTCAATGATTTTGAATTCATCTTTCAAGACTCCATCTACACACAGTTTCTCATAGGCTTGTCTTATTTCCATGTCTCCTAGGGCTCCTATCTTATATTTGTAACATTTTCTCACGTCTTGGACCATTACAACTTTTTAGAGAATATGGGAGAGAGCTCTGGCTGGGTCATTTTTGTAGGCAACTTCAGGTATAGGATGGAAATCAGGTTGCTTGACCTCATTTGAAACTAATTGCACTTTAAAAGAATCTTTTACCTCGATTTTCTTCGAGCTTGATGCCATTTATGCAAACTAGGGTTTTCACAACAAAAGGATATGAAACTACGTAGCTCGGCACAAATGAAAATACCTCAAGATCGATGGAAAAACGTGTTGAATGCGGTTGCAATTTTCTTGATACACTGGATTCTTGCTATGAAGTTGCTCAACTCTCTTTCTTCTTCTTTTCTTTTTGATCGTGATGAGTAAAACTGATTGAAACCGCGATAATATACCCTATTTCCATCGCATTAAATGCTCAATTGCCAACTCGACTTCTGAAAAAAATTTAACCTAACTCGGCTTGCACTATATTTCCACTTTAATTAGCTTCCATTCAAGTTAACCAACTCGGCATCAGTTATTAGCTCGGTCGCTGTTGGGAGCTCGACATCTGTTGGAGTTTAACTCGGTATCCAAAGACAGCTGGACAACAACATTTAGTTTTTGTCTTGACATCTTGTTTCATGTAGGTTTATACTTTGCTTATCTTCTTTGTCTTGGGACTGATGTGTGATATAGCTTTGTATATCAGTCCTATGTACTTCTCATGCTTAGTTTGATGAAGTGTGATCACTTGACCCATTGGGTGAAGTGATCCCTCCACTTGATGTGTTGCACTCATCTTTCTTTTTCCAAGTCTTGTTCATTTGCCCCCTTATCTTTTCGACATCAATCTTTTCTTTTCCTTAGTTTTCTACAGTCTTGGGTGCCTTTGATCTTGTAGGATAGTTTTTGCTGATATGACCAATTTTCAAACAACTAAAACATGTAGTTTGATTCAAACATCTTTTGTATTTCCTCTGAAATGTGCTCTTATGCAGTTCTATGGTATATGTTCATATTCTTGACAATAGTGACAGCTATACCTGGTGTTGTAATCCCAAAATTCATGGTTTGATGTCTTTGCTGGTTGATTTAATGTCCACATAGGCTTTGATCTACATTCAAATTTTTTAATGTCCATATTTTTTGCAATTATGATAGTGACCCTCAAATCTCTGAGTCCTTGTGACATTGGATCTACAATTTTGTGTCATATGTCCTTGCATGTTGCACTTGTGACAGAAACTCTTATTTTTTAGTGTGTTTGATTGATTGAATCTTCTACTCCTGCACACATTAGTTGTATGCCCCTTCTTATTACAGTAATGACAAGTGGGTTTTGAATTCTTACCTTTGTCACTTCTTTGTTTAGCATGCTTTGATGATTCCCTAACTTCAGTGCTATTGTATCCTAGTCCTGATGTATCATGGGCATATTTTAAGGATTTCAAGAACTGTTCAAAATACTTGATGGCTCACTTGATTTGTTGAGATTCTCTGCTACCTCTTTTTCTCTGTTCAATTCATTCTGCATCTTCAAAGTAGAGATCTCAATATCTTTCATATTGAGTTCATGATGAAGGTTCATCATTTGGGCAAGTGTATCCATCTGCATGTTTGAGATCCTTGTCAATTCAGTACATTTTTCTTCAAGTCTGTTTGCAAGATTTCTTTTGTCATTTTCCATCATGACCTTGTCATCAACTGCTCTTTTCTTTTGTTCAGTAATTTCACATATCATTATGGCCTATGATTCATGTTCCATCTTGAGAGATCTTATCTCTTCTGTTTGAACTTTGTTTTTCTCCATCAGTTCTGCTATTGCTGCATCAAACTCTTTCGTGTCTCTGTTGGAAAATATGTTGGTGGTATCAATCTCCTTGTAGTTTATCTCATTTTTGGCTATGGCTAGATCCTTCCTTTTTTTCAATGAATTTCTCAACTTGTTTCTAAATTTATCCAAGCTATGCAGAGCAAGTTGCACATCTATCACCTGATTTTCAATGATCTTTCCAAGTTTGAAAGCTTCCATCTTTAGATCTTTTCCTCCAAGCTGTTATACTTTTCCTTATGAGAACCTGCATTTGCTCTAATACCAATTGTTGGAATATTCAAATATGGAAAGAGTACTTATGAGAGGGGGGGTGAATCATAAGTATCACACTTTAGCCAATAAAACTTTTAGATGGAAGTAAATTACATACATATAAATACATCAAGTGAACATGAAACTAAACACATGCATCAACAACAAATAACATTGGAATTTGGTAACCCAAAAACCCTCCAGGAATAAGAAGGTAAAATTGTGGTGGGGATGATACCCACAAAAATTACTGCAGCAATATTGTTCAACCACTTTTGATGGTCTGCCCTGTTAAAGGTCTGCCTTGTTAAAGGCTTTACACTGTATCAATAGTGACCTGGTTAGAGGATTTACAAATACTTAACATGAAGTGTCACCCTGTTAAAGGATTTAATCACCTATTCAAAGGATCTATGAAATAGTTGTTAAGCTAACCTATCACCATAGGATTTTCATTCTAATACAATTGCCAGAGAGTATTAGGTACAATGAACCTGATAGATTACAATCCTTGATTGCTAAATGTAGGCACCTTTTTCGCTTTCTCTGATCTTGATCCTTTGTGATCAGATAACCCTCGCTTCTGAAAATAGATTTTGCTTGTGCACCCTTGTTTTTCCACTCATACATTTACAATGAAATTTCATCTTCCTTATAAAGAAATTTGAGGATTTAGGGTTAGGTATGGATCTACGATTCATATTCAATCTTCATTTTCCGCTTATATTTGCACTTCTTCTATTGGTTGCATGCCTTCATCATTTTTATTATTGGCTACATGTAGATTGCATAGGAAAAGTAAAAGATTCAATTTCATCATTAAATCCTTCGAGATTTACCTTATGTCAACTATAAAAACTATTTGCATTATAGTTTGTGCAATTACAAACTCTTATGCTGATATTCTGAGTTACTCGGCTCCTAAAGTATTGCTGATACTTGGCACATGCTATTTCCTGGATAGCTCAGCACCTAAATAAAACTGTATCACTCGGCACCTTATGTTGCTCAACACTTGTTAACACTCAGCACCTTATGTTGCTCGACACTTGTTAACACTCGACACCTTATGTTACTCGGCACTTGTTAACACTCGACACCTTATGTTACTTGGCACTTACACTTCACTTGGTATCTGATCTTCACTCGGCATCTGAAAACTACTCGGCACATGAAGATCACTCGGCACCTAAAGTCTTTCCTAACTCGACATTTGTTGTGGCTCGGCATGCATGGCGTACTCAGCTCCAACATGGAATGTGATTAAGTGTGTTGGCACTCAAGTGTCAAAAACCATTATGAGGTTAACACTCTCTTTGCAATTAACCACTTTATTGTTGATAATAGAAATCTCTTTTTTGCTCATCAAGAATGTCTCATCTATGGATCTAAAAATTCCTACCTCAATAGCTTTTTCTTCTCTCTTTCTATGATAGGTGTTTGCATGCAGGTGATTCTTGGGAGCTGTGGGATTGATCTTTCATCAACTTCAACAATTAAACTAAAATTAGTATATTTAAAATCTTAAAAATATAAAAGGTGCAAGCTAGTAAATAGGTTAAAAATAAAGTATTTAGGTTATATGAAATAGTTATAATTGTCAACAAGTAATAAGTAATTAAAATTGACTAAGTTATGGCAAAGAGCAAGTTTATCTAGAAACCAATTCCATCCATTAGTTGATGGTGATTGGTAGAGAATCATTTATAGTTGCTCGAGAAGAAGATGAAATAATTTCATCCATTATTCTGAATGAATATGGAGCAGAATCTCCAATGTGTCATCAAGCTGAATGCATCTTAGAAACCATTGTACCCTCTTTAAATTCACTACATCATTCAGAAGCTTCATAGTTTCTCCATTCATTATTACCTCATGAGATGGATTCTTCTCCTATTGCTCGATTATTCATGGAAGATGAGGTTATTAAGATGAAAATTGGTCTAGAAAAGGAATGTAAACAATGCTTTATCACCCTCCCAACAAGAAGCTATGTTGCAATTATTGTAGGAGAATCAAAGCACATATTCTTGGGATTACATGGACATGAAAGGATTAGATCCTATGCTCTTCACTCACAAGATTTACATCATCCCTGACTTCAAACTTATTCAACAACCTCAGAGAGAGCTAATCCTATCTTAAAAGATATTGTTAAGAATGAACTGTAGAAACTATTAAGTGTTGGTTTTATATACCCCATCTCTGATAGTAGGACCCATTAAACCTACTTTACAAGGAAAATCCTACATTTTGGTGTGCACTAACTACGTCACTAAAGGGGCAGAAGATAACCTCATAAAACACCCAAGGGATATCAAATCGGCAAATTTTTTGTATGAATCCATCTTTACATTGTTTTGCATTCCTAGGCCATTGACATTTGATCAAGGGAGTCAATTTACATCAAATTTGATAACTGCTCTTATACATGAGTATACTATCAGGCATGGTAAATCGTCACCTTATCATCCTCAGGCTAATGGTCAAGTAGAAGTTACTAATAGGGAGCTAGAATCCATTCTCACCAAGACTATAGAACTTCATAGGAAGGATTGGGCCACATGCCTTCCTGAAGCTCTCTAGGTTTATAGAACCACCTGGAAGTCCACAACTAGTTTTACTCCCTTTGAACTTGTTTATGGTCAGTCAACAATAATACCTATCAAATATGAATCTAAAACATTAAAGACTACCTTGGAGCTCAAGATAGAACTCAACATTTCCCAACAGGACCGAATCCTAAGATTAAATGATTTAGATGAATGGAGGAAGTCTACATTAAAAAATATTGAGCTCATTCAACACTAGAGACAAGTGTGGCATGACAAGCTTATCAAAAAAAAAAATTTTGCTATAGGAAATTGGGCACTCCTTTATGACTCAAAGTACTAGCATAATCCAAGGAAGTTCCAAATATGTTGGTTATGACCATATGAAATTGTTGTTTTATTTCCAAATGGTGCAGTTCAATTATTTACAATTGATTCTGTTCGCTTCAAACTACTTGTCAATGGGCATCATCTCAAGCTTTACCATAAAATAGTTAGCCATGAAGAGTTCCTATGAAAATTCCAACACAATGAGGATATCATCATTCTTGTAGCCACTGAGTCTGGGTCTTCTACCCTGACTCCTACTAGTTCTTAACTCTGATCAAGACATTCATAATAAACACTTCCTTTTTGGAAGTACTTTCTTTGAATCCATTCCACTTCAACTTTTCTCTCTTCCATCTTACCATTCCATCCCATCACTCTATCAATTTTCATAATCTTTTTAGAACATCTTTCCTATAGCAGTTGCTAAGTACCTCCTACATAACTTTGCATGCATTTTATTTTATTTTAACCATACTTTGTTACAATTTGATATTGTTTATAATTGTTCACTCTTGCCTATCCTAGCCTAGTGAGACCCATGCCTTCATTTAGTTGGGGGTAGGGAAATTTTTTTTTTTTTTAAATTTAATTTCAAATTGCACGTACCTTCAAAGTTCATTGAGATGAATGGAAATAAGTGCATATTTAATATCACTTGTTGGTGACTTGTCCTTCTGCGATTGCATTATTATAAAATTAAAGACATTAAAAGTAGTTAATTAACTTTTAAATATGATTTGCAATTTATTTGGGTGATGGACCTATACACGAGCAAAAATCATGAAATTTGATGCAAGAAGGATATTATGAGATATGGTGCATTTAACTTCCCAAGTAGACATTTTTTGAACAACTAGGGCTAGTGTTGTAAACCTTGATCTACTAAGCTTTGAAATATCAGGTTTTCTTTTTCACAATTCAGCTAAAATTAATCATGGGTGGAGGTGTAAAAAGGAATGAGCCCATTGTTCATTGAGTTTTTTTGGGAGATACAATCAACTATGAAATTTTTAGGTAAAAGGGATGGTTGGATTATTGCCTTAGTTTGAGTGGATGTGATGAAGACGTATCTCTTCAATTTATGACCACCCTAAGGGATGATGTTGCAATGTTTAAAGGTCTAAGAATCAAGTTCTCAGAGGAGGTGATAGTTGAGCTCATTGGGCTGCCCCAAGAAGGAAAAATTTGGGAGAAAGAGTTTGACCTGAAGACAACTAGGGCATAATTCAATATACACCAGGACCCACCATTAGACATTGATAAGAAACAAGGTACTTCGAGGCTATCCTTGCCAATGGAGTTTATTTAACCTATTGTGTTTATCATCTGGTATTTCACATGTGAGGGATGTTACAAATACCTGCATTCCCTACATTTCAAAATGTAGGCTCACCTACGACATGATTATAGATAGGTAAACCTTCCCAATTTCCTATTTTACATTATTAAGAAGCAAGCTTCTCTAGTAAAATCAAGAAGTGATTAGTCTGTCTCTCACCGTGGTCTGATAAAATTAATTGTAGAAACAGAATTAAATAAGCAAGCAATTGGGTCATGGTTCTTGTAGTTAAAGGAGGTAGAGCCTAGGTTGGTTAGCCCTAGAGACCAAGGTGTAGGATGAAGGGAAAGAACATCCACAAGTTTCTATAAAGTTGTCCCTAGGGATGAAAATGCTCCTAAAGGCTCTCCCTCTAGTCTTAAACCAACTAAGAAGAGGATTTGCAAGGCTAAAGCCTCCATTATTAACAAAAAGAAAAGCAAAGAGGTAGAAGTTGCTAGTGCTCCTAAAGCCCCATCATCTATTAAGAATAGGTCTTCCACTAAGAAGGACAAAGCTAAAATTTTGGAACCTGAAGTAGAAAGGCTAGAACAACCAAATGAGGAGACTAGCCTTGATTGACTCCTACACTCTCAAGAGGAGGAAGACCTAGAAAAAGCTCTTGAAGCACCCATGGTAGAAATACCTGTAAGTAGGAAGAAACAAAAGAGTTCCCCATGCTTGTCAACACCACCCATGAGGAAAAGTGCTAGACTCTCTAAGAGTAGGGTTCTAGAAGCCTTTGTTCCCATAGTTACCTCTAAAGTGTCTGAAAGTGAAAAGGAGTCCTCTTGGGAGGAAAAATTGCAGCAAACTAAAGTTAGTAAAACTCAGAGAAAAACACAAAATCTACCACCTGAAGCTAAGTGTAGTATTAATTATGTGCTTATTGGTAGTGATAAGGAATTTGATGAGCTTGAAATGTTTGACAAATTTGAAGAAAACCCTACTATGCAAGACATTAGTAAAAAATTTGTAGAACTCCCTTCAAAGGATTATCTAGAATTTAGACCTAAAATTGTTAAAGATGTATTAGAAAAACTAGATCAAGAAGAGTTGGACATATTAGCTAAAGTGTTGTTTAGTGTGGAGCCTGATCAGTCCCCAAGTGTGGAGATTGTTAGATTGTTACATATCATGGTCAACATGTTGTAACCCTAAAATGGATAAAATACTTCCATAAAAGGGTTTAGGGTTAGGTATTTTCATTATGTTGTGATGCGAAATTGCTTCTTGTGGCGGTATTGAGCTGTAAGGGATTACGAACTATAATCAGGTTGTAATCACTAGATTGTAATAAAATTAGACTTGCTATTTGGTCTATGTAGCCCAGGGGTTGGGTGAACCACATTAAACCTTGGTGCCTTGTGTTCATTTTTGTATGATCTATTATTTTCTGTTATTGGTTATATTTGCATATAGTTTTTATTTCTGTCCATGGTTTATCCTAACAAGTGGTATCAAAGCCTAGTTGTTTTTCAGTTATCCTTTGCAGGAAAGTCTCATGGTTGAGTGGGAGCAATGGTAGATGAGGGTAAACTAAGGGTTGATAGGTTTAATGGGCAGAACTTCCAGTTATGGAAGATGCAAATGGAAGACTATATGTATTAGAAGGATTTATGGAAGCTGTTGGAAGGCAAAGCCAAGAATCAGAGAACTATGTCAAAGGCTGAATGGGATCTTTTGGACAAAAAGGCACTCGAAAGAATTTGGTTATGCTTGGAACCATTAGTGGCATTTAATATTACAAAAGAAAAGATGAAAGAAGAGTTGATGAAGACCCTAGGAACACTATATGAAAAGCCCTCCACTTCAAACAAGGTATTTCTCATGAAGCATTTATTTAATATGAAAATGGCAGAAGGTGGATATGTTGCAGATCATTTAAATGAGTTTAATACAATTACTAGTCAGTTATCTTCTATGGGTATCAATTTTGATGAAGAAATTAGGGCTCTCTTGATTTTGTGTTCTTTGCCTAAAAGCTGGAATGGCTTGGTAATGGCAATGAGTAATTATGTTCCTAGATCTAGTACCCTAAAATATGATGATGTGATCGGTGTTGTTTTGAGTGAGGAAACTTGTAGGAAATCCTCAGGTGGATCTACATCTGGAAGTGCTTTGAATGCACAAAGTAGGGGCAAAATGACTGAGAGAGGAAGTAACTCTGGAAATCATGGGAAATCAAGAGGAAAGTCAAAGGGGAAGAGGTCTCAATCAAGAGGACTGAACGACTACTGGTACTATGGGAAACCAAGGCACAAAAAGAAAGATTGCTAGTATCAAAAGAAAAATGAAGGAAATAAATTAGATGGAGACAAGGAGGAAAATGTGGTAAGTAACAAATCCGAAGAGGATGCTTTGGTTCTGTCTTTAGAAAGTGTTGATGATTCATGGGTTTTAGATTCTAGTGCTTCATTTCATGCTACACCTCATATAGGTTATTTCATTGATTATGTCCAAGGGGATTTTGGGCTTGTTTATTTGGGGGATAATGAACCCTGTCAGATTGTTGGAAAGGGAAAAATTAAGATTAAGTTGCAGAATGGGAATCATTGGCTACTACATGAGGTAAGACATGTTCTAAGGCTGAGTAGGAATTTAATTTCAGTGGGCCAACTCGGTGATGAGGGTTGTGTAGTTACTTTTAATGATAAAAATTGGAAGGTTTCAAAAGGTTCCTTTGTAGTAGAAAAAGGTGTAAAAGTAGGCACCTTATATCTTTGTACAAGTCATATTGTTCTTTCTACTTTGATTGTTTCAAAGAAAAATGAATGTTCAAGAACAATTGTTGTAGTTGTGCAGGGAGAACAAATAGTTGCTGTAGATTTTGATATAGCGTTGTAGCACAACAAAATTAGGCACATGAGGGAGAAAGGTATGAAAGTACTTCATTCAAAGAAAGTTTTACCAAGTCCGAAATGTGTTAGTATGGATTTCTGTGAAAGTTGTGTATATGGAAAACAAAAGAGAGTGAGTTTTGTAAAGACTGGGAAGGAAAAAAAAAAAGGAGAAATTAGAGCTTGTGCATACAGATGTATGGGGACTAGTTCAGGTATCTTCCCTTGATGGCTCTCATTATTATGTTACATTTATTGATGATGCAACTACAAAAGTATGGGTTTATTTCCTTAGACAGAAATTTGATGTATTTCAAACTTTTAAGAAATGGAAATGCTTGGTTGAAAATGAGACTGGTAAGAAATTAAAATGTCTCAGATCTAATAATGGTGGTGAGTATTGTAGTCATCAATTTGAAGATTATTTCTCCACTAATGGTATTCATAGACAGAAAACTATTCCAAGGACTCCGCAAGAAAATGGAGTGGCTGAATGCATGAACAGGACTATAATGGAGTGCACAAGGAGCACGAGGTTGCATGTTGGGTTGCCCTTACACGTGTGGACGAAGGCTGTCAATACTGCAGTATATTTGATTAATAGAGGTCCCTCTACTCCTTTGGGCTGTGGTATTCTAGAAGAAGCATGGACTGGTAAGAAGGTGAGTTATTATTTTCTCAAGACCTTCAGTTGTGAAGCTTTTGCTCATATAGACTCTGAAAATATAACCAAGCTAGAAGCTAAATCAAAGAAATGTGTCTTTTTTGGATATGACATTATTAAATTTGGTTATAGGCTTTGGGATTTTGAAAATCTTAAAATTGTTAGAAGTTAGGATTTCATATTCAATGAGAAAGTGTTGTACAAAGATCTGTTGCAGCAACATGAGAAGAAAGAAGATGATTATGTAATGCCAGATGATACTCCAAAAGATGATGTTCCAGCCATTCTTCATGATGTGCAACAACTACAACAACAAATACCACACACACCAATGAATGTTAGATGGTCAACGAGGAAAATTAGACCTCCACAAAGATTTTCCCCCTCTTTGTATTCTATTTTACTTACTGATGCTAGTGAACTTGAAAGTTATGATGAAGCTGTGCAGGTGGATACTAAGATTTAGTGGGAGTCTGCAATGAAAGATGAAATGGACTCTTTGCTCAAGAACAAGACATGGGATTTGTGCAAGTTGCCTACAGGTAAAAAGGCTTTATAGAATAAGTGGGTTTATAGGTTGAAAGAAGAGGAAGGAGGTCAGAAAAGATTTAAGGCTAGGTTAGTTGTAAAAGGATTTGCACAGAAAAAGGGAATTGATTTTGATGAGATATTTTCTCCTGTTGTTAAAATGACTTCTATCCGTACTATTTTAAGTCTTGTGGCTACTAAAGATTTGCATTTAGAGTAGTTGGATGTTAAAACATCCTTTCTTCATGGTGATTTGGATGAAGAAATATATATGGCTCAGCCACAGGGTTTTGAGGTCAAAGGTAAGGAGAACTTAGTGTGCAAATTGAAGAAAAGTTTATATGGCTTGAAGCAAGCACCTCGGCAATGGTATCTAAAATTTGATAGTTTTATGCATGAGCATGGATATAATAGGGGTTGTTTAGATTACTATGTTTATTTTAAGAGGTTGGATGATGATAGCTACATTATTTTATGTTTATATGTTGATGATATGCTTGTAGCTGGGTCTAACATGGATCATATTAAGGGGCTAAAATGCCAATTAGCACATGCATTTGCTATGAAGGATTTGGGGGCAAAAAAATAAATCCTTGGTATAAAGATTTGTAGACATAGGAAGAATAGAACATTGACGCTATCTCAGGCTGATTATGTTGAGAAGGTGTTGCAACATTTCTCTATGGAGAATGCTAAAGTTGTCAGCACACCTTTACTTAGTCATTTGAAGTTGACTAAGGAGATGTGTCCTAAGACATAGGAAGAGGAGGATAAGATGTCCTAGGTACCCTATGCTTCAGCTATAGGAAGCTTAATGTATGCTATGGTATGTACTAGGCCAGATATTGCACATGCAGTGGGAGTCGTTAGCAGGTATATGAGTCATCCAAGATTTGAGCATTGGAATGCTGTCAAGTGGATTCTTAGATATTTGAGAGGAACATCCAATAAGTGTTTACACTTTGGGGGCTCTACTACTGATTTACAGGGCTATGTTGACTCAGATTTGGTAGGGGATATCGATACCAGGCAGAGTACTACAAGTTATGTCTTTACTATTGGTGGGGTAGCCGTGAGCTAGGTTTCTAGGTTACAAAAGATTAATGCTCTATCCACTACAGAGGTAGAGTATGTTGCTGCTACAGAGGCAACCAAGGAGATGATATGGCTTCGGTTCTTCTTGGAAGAATTGGGACATCCTCAGAAGGATAATTATTTGTTCACAAATAGTCAAAGTGCCATTCATCTTGCAAAGAATTCAGCTCTGCATTCTAAGACCAAACACATATAGTTATGATACCATTTCATTCAGTCAGTTTTGGAGGATGGACAATTAAAGCCAGAGAAAATCCATACAAATGAAAATCCAATAGATATGTTGACAAAGGTTGTAACAAGGGAGAAGTTGAACTCCTCTTCGGCTTCGGTTGGTCTTTTAGACTGAACATGAATAAAAGAATAGTAGAGTCCAGGGTGGTTTGATCCAGTGGGAGCCCCCTGTAGTAGTGGTATTGCTACAAGATCAGTCTCCAAGTGGGAAATTGTTGTTTAGTGTGGAGCCTAATCAATCCCCAAGTGTGGAGATTGTTAGATTGTTACATATTATGGCTGACATGTTGTAACCCTAAAACAGATAAAATACTTGTATAAAAGGGTTTAGGGTTAGGTATTCTCATTATGTTGTCATGTGAAATTACTTCTTGTGACAGTATTGATCTGTAAGGGATTACGAACTGTAGTCAGGTAGTAATCACTGGATTGTAATAAGATCGGACTTGCTATTTGGTGGACGTAGCTTAGGGTTTGGGTGAACCACATTAAATCTTGGTGCCTTGTGTTCATTTTTGTGTGATCTATTATTTTTTGTTATTGGTTATATTTGCATGTAGTTTTTATTTTTTTCCGTGGTTTATCCTAACATAAAGTAGCTATAGAATCTAGTAAGGAAGAAAATGAGGAAACAATTATTGTCTAAAGAAAAAGAGAGTGCTCCACACTGTAGAGTGTCAAAAAAACTCATCATTTGGTGCCTGAATGGATAGATCTCTTTAATCACAAGTCACTACCACCACCAAATCTATCCACGCCTATGTCTAGAAGAATTAATTTGTTTCAATAGCTATTATGGGAAAGATCTTAATGGAACTTGGAGAAAGAAAAATTAAAGCATGTTATTGATGAGTACAATTTCCAGTTGAAAAAAAGTTTAGATTAGAATGAAGTTCTAAAGAGAAGAATTGAGTAGATCACAAGATTGATTCCTGAGCTAATGGAATGTAGGTACCATCACCAATATATGCTCTATTTCTTAAAGAAAAAATTGCAAATTATAAATTGATTAGAATTATGGAAGGTCTTAACCCCTCTATCTCTATCCCACACGAGTTTTACAATGTATTTCGATTTGTTCCTATGGCCTTGAAAAAATTGTTGTGTGAATTGTATCTTCACAATTTGGTAGTGCCTAATGACACTTAATGGAACTCAGTCCTGTATGTAGGGGATGTGCAGTTAAGGGTAGAAATGTCATGGATATAGAATGAAATAAGAAGAGAACATTGAGCTACACCCTACAGGGAGAATGAGATGACATCACCCTTGTTCATGAGGTCGAAAGTCCAACATTCTAGATGAACATATCTAGATTGGATTTCTATTTTGGGCAATCCTATAGGACTTGGTAAGGTGAGTATAGTTAGAGAACAGGCTTTTACAGACTGGGAACAACACTTATCTTAAAATGTTGAAATAACAATCATTGCCTCAAGGTAGCAATTGGTTAGAATGCCACATGATCTAAAAATAAGAGAACCCAACTCTTCACAAAATCTAACTCTTGCTACAACAAGGATTCATTGGTATATCAATTTGGGGAGAAATCAGTGCAAACATTTATTCTCATTAAGGTATCAACCCCTAATTCTACTGAAGCCAATACTACTAGTAAATGGAAATGTAGAATATGATGACATGACTATTGAATTTTGGCATTGGAAGAGGCTCAAGACAAATTATGGTTACTTTGATTATGTGAAGGATGAGCCAGGTGAAAGGATACCGAGTGACTAGAGAGTGCGGACCTAGATCGAGAACTTTATGATTGTTGGAGACCAACAATAGTTCAATTGGGGGGAATGATGAACCCCTAAAAGTTCATTATTTTGAGAACCTTTTATCTTTTTTTTAGACAATTATCTTGCAAGAAACATTTTGTGACTCTATGGTTTAAGCAAAAGAACTTATATTTTAATGAATATACTATCTATATGTTAAGACATGAAGATTGCAGCATAGACTATTCATATATGTTGTGTTTTCTTGAATCTATGGATTTCTATGGTTTAATGAAGGAATATTACATGTTGATAAATATTTCCTCATCCATGCTATGTTTGGGTAGGTTCTTTCCTACAACGATAGGATTTGCAAGAGCAATAAATTAAACATTATACCTTTTCTAGCATTGATGATGAAATGGATATATGTATGTCGAAGTTGTTGCATTTAATGTTTTCTAGATATTTGCCACACATATTCAAGATAAAATTTCAACACTAAGTTAAAGCCAACTAGATGATTAATTAATTTCCATACAAGCATATTATTGTGTAATTTTTTTTATGGGAGCACACAAATATAGATTCCTCAACCTACTATATTCTTGGAGGAGTTAAAACTTTGTTAATAGTATTTTTGTTGTTAAAACTTTATGATCTATAATTGATCCTCATTGATGGAGTGATCATAGGAGTAGGAAGTTGTTGTAGCTTTCCTTTAAATAATTTTCACTGTAACCTTGAAAGGAGATTTTTTTCCTAGTTTTGACTGAAAGGAAGATAGAATAGATTATTCTGTTTAGTAGTGTGTAATCTTGTTTTCAAATGTAATCTCTTATTATAAATGAATAGAATATAGAGTTCAAGTATCCACCTTCGGACTTGATCATTTTTCTGTTCACTCATCCAAGGGGGCCCACTTGGTGAGTGAACTACTTTGTTAGAATAGATTTTATTTCTTTGTTTGTTTCTTTGCAAAGTAGAATTTGTTGTTCCTTCAGCCATTGATAATAGAATCATTGAATTGTTCCTGCAGCATAAGTGCATAAATAGATTTATTGTTTGTAGTGTTACTCTAAGCTTTAAAG
>CM053784.1:498393318-498638318 GCA_028749045.1 Cupressus sempervirens
TACTTGATGCAAAAAAAGAAGTTCCCATATATTCAAAAACTATCAAGGAAGCATGTCTTAAAACTCCAGGAAGGAAAAAGAAAGACCCAAAAACCATCCATGTCCTTGGCCAGCTTTCTGATCTTATGCTTGATAACCCAAGGATACCCAAGTATGTAGATCTTGGAAGTCCAGTAGTAACCCTTGCTATTCAAGGAATACAAGTGCAGAATGTCCTGATAGATTTAGGAGCATCCATTAATGTAATGACCAAGGAAGTGATGTGCAAGCTAAATATTATTGGTCTCAGACAAACTACAACAATATTGCAATTAGCAGATAATTCTACTATTGTTCTCGATGGTATGTTGTAGGCTGTCATTGTTACATTACATTCATGGGATTACCCAGTGATTTTGTAGTTCTTTCTTCAAAAAAAAAGTACTAGGGGATATCCTATCATCCTAGGATGACCATGGTTAACAAAAATAGATGCCTATATTGCATGTTGATTAGGAAAGATGACCATTTCGGATGGTACAAATACTAAAAACTTAACCTTGTATTTTCCTACTCAGCCTCTGCTCCAAGATGACCAAGTTGTCTAGCCAAATATGGGAGATCCCAAAATGGAATTGGATTCTATTAAAAAACTAATGATGATATCAAGAGAGTCATTTGTAAGCATCAAAGAAGAAGATGATGTCATTTCCTCTATCATCTTGAATGAGTATGGAACACAACTTGAGACATCTTCTAACCATGAGTGTGTTTTAGAAAGCATCCTACCTTTGTCATTTCAATCTCATTATTCTGAGTCTACACAATCACCACATTCACTCCTTCCACATGATATAGATTCATCACCAATTGCTCACATCTCAATGGTTGAAAAAGTAGTCAAGATGATAATTGCCCTAGGGAAAGAACTTAATTTAAGTAAATCCTTATCTCAAGAACAACATCAAGATGTCCTGCAGCTGTTACAGAAACATCAAGATGCTTTTGCATGGGAATATACATAGATGAAGGGTTTGACCCCACACTCTATATGCATAGAATCTATATAAGTCTTGATTGCAAACCTGTAAGGCAACCTCAACATAGGATAAACCCAGCATTGTAGGATATTGTCAAAAATGAGTTGCAAAAACTACTTAATGCTGGTTTCATATATCCTATTTTAGATAGTCAATGGGTTTTACCATTGGTTATTATACCAAAGAAAGGAGGAAAATGGTGAGTTTGCATAGATTATAGAGAGCTCAACTTGGCCATCGAAAAGGATTATTTCCCATTGCCATTTGTCGACCAAGTTCTTGACAATCTTGCAGGAAAGAAATATTTTTCATTCCTAGATGGGTTTAGTGGCTATAACCAAATTCAAATAGCACCTAAGGATCAGGACAACACTACATTCACATGCCCATGGGGAACATTTTCTTATTCTGTCCTACCATTTGGTTTGTGCAATGCACCTGCAACCTTCCAAAGAGCTGTCATCAGTATTTTCTCTGATATATCTGTAGATTGTTTAGAGGTATACATGGATGACTTCACTACATATGGGTAGACCTTTGAGGAAGCCAAAGAAAATTTGGATAAGGTCCTGCAAAGATGTAAAGACTATAACTTGTCTTTAAACAATGAAAAGTGTTTCATAATGATGCAAGAAGGAGTGGGGCTAGGGAACTTTATTTCTCCCAAAGGCATTGAAGTGTATCCAGCAAAGATAGAAGTTATTTGTACATTGTCTATACCAACCAAAATAAAGGAAGCCAAGAGTTTTCTAGGGCATGCAGGGTATTATCGGTGCTTTATTAAAGACTTCAATCAAATTGCAGCCCCTCTATACAAGTTGCTTCGAAAAGATGTTGAGTTTGTATGGGACTCTGATTGTACAAAGGCTTTTCTGCAGCTTAAAGAATTCCTTTCGATGGCACCAGTCCTCCAAGGACCAAATTGGGAGTTACCTTTCCACATATATACTAATGCCTCATATCATGCCATTGGAGCAGTCCTTGGTCAAAAGCTGGATTCAATAGAACATGCAATAAATTACATTAGTAAAAATCTTCAGGGAGTCGAATATAACTACACTCTAATAGAGAAAGAGTTGCTTGTTGTAATTTATGCCCTGAATAAGTTTAGACATTATATTATAGGATATCAAATATTTGTACACACAGACCACTTTGCTATCAAATATCTGATGAATAAACCAACAATCTCTGGACGATTGGCCCGATGGTTGTTATTGATGCAAGAATTTGACATAACCATTATTGACAAACTAGGTAAGGAAAATGTTGTAGCTAATTTCTTGTCTCACCTTTAGACACTTGAGGATCCTCTAGTCATAGAAGATAGTTTTCCTGATGAGCATCTCTTCCTTCAGTCAGCACAAAATCCTTGGTATGCTGACATTGCCAACTATCTAACCACTGGAAGAGGAACCCCATACTTCTCTGCAAAGGAAAAATGGTTGTTGGACAAGAAGAGTTTTAACTTCTCATGGATCTCAGGGTTCATGTTTTATACTGAGCCATATCGAGTGACACGTCAGTGTCTTAGAGAAGATGAAACTTATGATGTTCTTCATGCTTGTCATGATGAGCCCTATGGTGGTCAGTTTGCTAACAAAAGGACTACATTAAAGATTCTAAATATAGGTTATTATTGGCCAACACTTCACAAAGATGTAGCTCAATATACAAAAAGTAGTGACAAATGCCAGAGAATGGGTTGACCAATGAAGAAAGATGAAATGCCCCTGCAGCCACAGATAATAGTAGCACCATTTGATAAATGGGGGATTGACTTTGTTGGTCCTATTGAACCACCATTAGAAGGAAAGAGTTACATCTTGGTATGTACTGCTTATGTTTCTAAAGGGCAGAAGCAAAGCCTATGAAGCACCCTCATGATAACAATGTTGCAAGGTTCTTGTATGAGTGTATCTTTACTAGATATGGTGTTCCAAGAGAATTGCAGTCAAATCAAGGGCCTCGGTTTACATCCAATCTGATAGCTACACTTATGGAGGAGTACAAAATTTGACATGGTAAATCTTCCTCGTACCATCCACAAGCCAATGGATAGGTTGAAGTGACAAACAGGGAGTTGGAAAATATACTCACTAAAATAGTGTCCTTACATAAGAAGGATTGAGAAGCTTGACTTCCTAAAGCTTTATGGGCATATCGAATAGCATGGAAATCTACTATTGGCTTTACCCCTTTTGAGCCCCTCTATGGAAAAACAACTGTCATGCCCATCGAGTTTGAACACAAGACTCTGTGGACAGCCTTAGAACTTGATATCACTCTTCCTATAGCACAACAGGACCGCATATTACATCTTAATGAATTAGATCAATGATAAAAGTCAGCTCTTCATAACATAGAATTGATACAAAGACAAAGGAAACAATGGCATGATAAATTTATTAAAGACAGAGAATTCTCAATTAGTGATTGGGCACTCCTATATGATTCATGCTATCAACACCATCAAGGAAAATTTTAGACCAGATGGCTTGGATCATATGAAATTGTTGCAATTTTTAATAATGGATCAGTTCAACTATCTACAATTGATCCAGTCAAATTCAAACTCCTAGTTAATGGACATCGTCTAAAGTTAAATCATAAACCAGCCACCTGGGAGGAATTTCTTCAACAGTTCCAAATAGTAGAAACATTTCTTCTTGTAGCCTCTATGTTTGAGTCTTCCACTTGGACGCCTGCAACCCCTTGAGTTCATTTCAAGGTCTTCATAATAAATTTTTTGCATTTATGCAAAATTCATTTCTTTTCCATTTCATTCCATCTCATCTTCTTGTCTTCCCATTATCACTCCATCCCATCATCATTCTATGGTACAGTATTCTTCTGAGCAAATTTCCTATTGCACTCCAGGTCAGTGACACTTAACTTCTCTCCATTTATTCATTTTATTATTTATTTAGAAAGGCATAATTATTTTGATTTTTGGAACTTGTTATCTTTAAGGCCTGGTGGGACCCAGTCCATGATAGGTTTGGGGGAGGGAGGAATCGAAGTCACAAATAAAAATCATAAAAAAAAATCAAGTGACTTGAAATCATAAATGAAAATATGAGAAAATCTTATGTTGGCACGAAGAATGTACGAGGTAAGTTCATCTCAGGGATGAGCTGACATCACTTCGTACTTCCTTTGTATGTGTGAAGTAATAAAGCAAGTGCAGTCATTATTTTATGATTTCATCAACGCATAACTTCTTATTAACACCCCCCATTATGTTAATATTGCCATGTAGTACTAAAGGAGATATGATGTGATGTTTGAAAAGTGTGTATTAAAATTGTTGTTTCATTTTCAAATGCCATTGTAGCCATTGTTGAAACCTTGTAGCAATCTTTGCCCCACTTTTTAGTCATTTTCAATCCCCTTCAATTTTTTTTAAATGGGTGGAGAGCCTCAACGACATGAACCAACAGACCATAGAGTTTTGTTGGCGGATCCCACAACATGCAATTTATTTCAACGACGAGGCTGGCTAGCGTATTGTCTCAGTTTGAAGCAATTCAACCAAGAAATTGCACTTTAGTTTCACAACATGTTGAGGATGGGTATGCTACTATTAAAGGAATTCATATAGAATTCACAAAAGAAGTGGTTGCAAATGTCATTGGGTTACCCACAAATGGGGAGCGATGGACAAAAGACATGGATGTGCGGGCAGCAAAAGAGCAATTCTCAGTGCATGGAGATCCTAGGCTGGAGGAAAATAAAAAGCAAGGTACTTTGTGGTTGTTTCTTCCTCTACAATTTATCCAGCTTGCTGAATTCATTATAAGATATTTTACTTGTGAATGAAGATACTCTTATTTGCATGCTATGAATTTTAAAATTTTAAGTGGGTTATGACATGGTGATCACCCTATGAATCTTCCAAGCTTTCTCCATAATATTATCAAAAGACAAGCTTCTTATGTCCAGCAAGGGAAAGCCCAGTCAATGTCCCACCATTGTTTAATTAGGGCCATAGTTGAAAGGGAATTGACTAGGTGGCACTTAGGAACATGGGAGGATTTTGTTAAATTAAAACTAGTGGGACCTCAGAGTAGTGGGCCTAGAGGGCAAGGAATGGGGACACATGAGAAGACTAATATAGGAATTAGGAAAGTAGTGTATAAAATAGCTCCAGAAGCTTTGGCTTCTGCATCCCCACCAAAAGCTATGAAAAGGAAAGTTTCTCCCACGGATGCCTCTACCTCCAAAAAAAGGAAATCTTGCATAATTGTTGTAGAGGAAAGTTCAAAGGAGGTATCTCTACTGTCACATGAAACTGCACTTAATTCTAAAAGAGGGAAAGTTGCTGATAAGGCAAGAAACCAATTTCTACTCCATGATGAGTCAATAGAATGTCTGGGGTAAATTTGAAGACTGAACCTTCCGTGCCACTTGCTAAATCTCCTACATTACCTATTAATGTTGATACTCCAGTACTTACACCTACACAGTCACCAGAGCACACAATACCTACTCCTGAACATAATAGTGATCTTGAGGAAATTCTCCAAAGACCAGTTAGTCCTATCAATATTGATAGTGATACAGATTCCTCAAAAAGAACAATGTATGGGTTGGAGCAACGAGTGGAAGAAAATGATAGTTTACCTTCAGAGGAATACTTGTCGACTACTCAAGAAATAGTTTAGGAAATTGTTGAAAAATTCCAAGTTAAAACAGTTATTGTGTCTTCTCCTGCAGCCGTTGAGCCACAAGAAGAAGTTGATAATCTTGTTTCTCATCAACCGCTTGAGGATGACAACATTGTCATTGGACCGAGTGTCAATCCTTCTACTAGCCACTTTGATGATAATCATTCTATTGTTTGGCATCATACGCCACCCAATATTCTTACTCCACTATCAACGAGCCTTAATGTTTATCAACAATTTTAGTGGGAAAAAACAAATTGGGATCTAGAAAGGAAACAATTGCTCAAAACCATTAAAGAATAGGCATGGCAAATTGAAGAAAAAGATAATGAAATTAAGGTCCTGCAACAACATGTTACTAAAGTAACTTCTGAGTTGTAGGTCACTGTCTCCTATTTATACATTATTTTTAAAAGAGCAAATGGTCAATTTTCAACTATCTCAGGTTATTCGGGTGTTGAATCCTTCCTTGAACAAACCCCAAGAGTTTTATGCAGCATTTAAATCAGTTCCAATGGCCCTCCAAAAGCTTCTTTGTAAATTGTATGTCCATAATCCTGTAGTGCCAGATAATAAAGATTGGAATTCACTGTTGTATGTAGGAGATGTACAGTTTAGAGCCTTTATGTCTTGGATGCAAAATGAAATCAACTGAGAAAGTTAGGCTGCCCCATACAGGGAAAAGGAAATGTTAGAACCGTTATACATTCATCCTAAGGTGCAAAATACTCATAGAGTATTCTTTGACTAGCTCTTTGTTAACAATAACCCCAGCAGTGCTGCTAAAATTCATCCCGTATGAGAACATGCATTCCTAGACTAGGAGCGACATTGTTCTGTAATTGCTCCTGAAGCCATACGAGCCTCTATTCAAAGGTGGATTCAATTATCAGAAGATCTAAAGACAAGGGAGTTACACTCACCTCAGAACTTGGAATTGGCCACCTACAGGATGCCTAGGTATGTGACATTGGCCAGGAATCAGAATAGCTATTGGGTCCCTCTTCACTTTCAACCACTTATACTACTACATCCCATGCTTGGAAAATATGAATCATTTGCTGATTATAATCTGAATCATGAGGAACAGAAATGGGAAAGATTGAAACAGAACCATGGATACTTCAACTACAGGGCTCATGAGTTAGGGGAGAAGATTCCCAATGATCTCAAGTTACGGATGTGAATCAGGAACTTGAGAATGTTGAAGGGACCAGCATTAGGGTTTTTGGGGGGGAAATGATGGCACAGAACAATAGATGATTTTTACACCTTTTTATGAACATTTGTCTATATCTTGTTAAAATTTATCATCTTTTAAACCTAGTATTTTGAACCTTTCGATGTATAAAGTATGAACTTATGGCATGAAAATGACAGTTGATATTATGTTTAAAAAGGGGTTCATTATGTTAAATCTTTCTTCATGTATGCTTAACATGGGTAGGTCTTCCTACAATTTAAAAGTTGTTAGTTGAATGGTTAATGCTTTTCTTATAAATAAATAAATATGAATAGATGTTGTTAGAAGTTTTGTGTGTATCATTGATGTCCGTAGGAATTCAAGCCGAGCGAGAATCAACTGAATGACCATGAAAGACTCATGTTCAGGAAGTGTTGGTGTTAATGGACTTGGTGGCAAAAATTAGAAGGGACCTATTTTCATAGATGACAAGCGGGACCCAACAAAGTAGTTGAGTGGAAAAGTAAGCATTGAAGCGGTCAGTCAAGCATGTGTGGGGTTGTTACAGATACGTGGATTCCTGGAGGATGGTTTAAGTCAGAGGAACAAATCTAGCATCCTTTTTGCTCTATATTTGTGGGAATTCAAGGAATAGTTAATGCTTTTATTTTTGCATGCTATAATGGACTATCCTTCAAGAGGAAGTCATAAATTTAGGATTTTGTTATTCCTTCTTTTTAAAAATAAGACCTTGTCTATATTCGGGAGGTCAAGAGAGGAGAATAATAGAAGGATAGTAGAATTTTTGGTTATCTATTTTTTTATGTACCACTGCATATTTAAATGAATATATGGTTTTGTTGAGTTCTTACACTTTTATCTAAGCTTATCTTTCCTTCATTCTTTCGTGGGGGCCCACGTGGATGGTGGAGTTTACTTTAGTCATTAGGAGTTGTTCAGTTTTCTAAGCTAAGTGTAGAACTAATGTTCCTATAGCCACTGCAAACAGAACCAGGTATTGTTCCTGCAAAAATAGGTGCATGGGTGAATGGCTAAGTAGTTAAAATCTCCTTCTAAGCATTTGATAACTGTCTTTTTTGTCGGTAAAATAGATTTCTTTAATAGCACTTGCATTTAAAGTAGTAGTGGCTTTTAGTGGAAATTAGAGCATATACTTTGCAGACATCATCTCAAGTTCATGCTCCCGGATTGATATTTAATGGAGATCAGCATAATACTTTGGTAGTGAAGGATGTCCAATCCTAAAGCTAAAAAGGTGTTATATTGGTTAGACACCATCCTATAAAAGTCCGTAAAAATTTGTAATTTTATAATGGTCCTGAATCTATGTTAAGAGGCTAAATGTTTTAGCCAATGAAATAAGAATGAATTAATTTTATTCATTAATAAACATAATAAATGTGTATCTCTACTATTGCACTATATTAATTTTATATCAAAATTTAAAAATACCTAATTCTAATTGATAGAAAGAAAAAGTCTTAATCACTAGTTAAGATGAATAAGCCATAAAATGATACAATAGTACTTAACCTATGACAAGTACTAACAAGATGTTGATCTGAAGAAAATAATCTATGCAAGGTACACTACAATATAAATTAAACTTGAAATTCAAATAGTTTTGATAGGTAGAGTTTATGTCTATGAAAATATAGGATATTGGAGTTTATGCCTATATATATAGTATGCTCAGAGTAATTCTTCTTGATAGTTCCTATTTTCATCAAATTGTAAGATTTTTTGTGTGTGGATCAAGATTGATGAAAATAGAGATTTTGAGAAGGATTATTCTCATCGTACTATATATATATATATACTAGTAGCACTCAAGCTGCAACGTAGAAGATAGTTTCTTATTTTAAATTTTGTTAAGATTAGCATTAGACTATTAATTTAATTTTAATTGTAGCCATTATTTTTATTTAATAGATGGTGTAAATTGAAGATATTTTATGATTTCTAATATTATTAATGTTAGTGTTATATTATTAAGTGAATATATATATATATAGTTTTATTTTTGTTTTTTATATATATGATATAAGTTGAAGACATTATATAATATAAAATTTTGTTATTAAGGTTAGTATTATGATTATGGCTACATTTAGTGTTAGTATAATAGTTATGTTTGTCATTTACCTAGGTTAAATGGAAGGATTACAACTATGATTGGGGTTAGGGTTTAGCATTAAATTTATCATTAGTTTCATATATAACCTAGAGTCAATGGTAGGGACATGGTAACAATTAATTTGAACGGTTACCATGTTACAAGCAGTATAATGCTAATGACAAAAAATTAGAGTTAGGGTTAGGCTTATGATTAGGGTGAGGGGACAATGTTAGGGGTAGGATGAGATTAATGTCATGGTTAGGGATATGATGATATATTTATAGTTAGGATTTGTATCATATTTAGGACTAGTATAAAAATCATGTTTCCCATTCAACTATGGTAAATGATAGGGTTATGATTACAATTAGGGTTATGGTTCAACCCTGTGATACATGATAATTTGTACTAATGTGTTAAATGTCGAATGTCATTAGGGATCTATCAATGAAAATCATGGTTATTAAGTGAATCCACCAAGATAACTAAGAGGCGGGGGGGGGGGGGTGGTGAATCAATTATGAAATTATATTTAACTCTCAATGTTCTTATTAAATTTGATTAAATAATAGATGCAACAACCACAAGAAGATCACCATACACAATAACACTAGATCTGTTAACTAGGGAAACCCTTGATTAGAGGGAAAACCCCAATGGGGATGGTACCCACAAGATGATGTAGTAATATAAAAGTTCCTCGTAAAAGGATGGGCCCTATTAGGACTCAATAAAATATAATCAGTACATATCAATCCTTGCTAGGAGACTTTGAATCCTTGTTAGGAGATACCAACCCTATTAGGAGTTGATTAGGAAGATAGATGGACCCACTATCCAAATAATTTTAGTACTATTTTCATTTAATAATACAATGGTACATCAACACTATTCAACAACTTATTTGCTAGATACAATTCCTTGTCAGCTCACCGTTCCTCAACTACACCAACCACTTGTCTGATCCAAAAGATATTCACATGTAATTTTTCATGATATAATACCTCACTCTTAAGTTCACATATCATAAATTGATCTCACTAATAATTATAATGCACACTCTACCATAAGGGGAACAACTTTCCTTTATACCAAGTACTAAAAAAATTATTGTGTCAGCCTTGAGGATTTCCCATTTATAATAATAATATAGGACCAACATAAGATATTACATTTACAAGTTACATTATAATATTACACTCAAACTATTAGCTCGCAATCTTCATACCTCTTTATGTGCTACTCATATATATGTGTGTGATTAACCATAACATCTTCGTCATATCTTCTACCTCTGTTCAAGTCTACTTGACCATATTATATCTCTATTAGGAGATAGAACCTAAACCATAGTAAATGCTTCTTAGAAATTATGTCTAAATGTTGTCATCACCAAATTCATCATATCTCTGTCCAGTATACATATTTTAGTACACACTCTTAATTGTAGCATGTAGATACTCTATAGAACATCTCCTCAACTGTTCATAAGCTCATCTGAATTCCTCAATCCTCGTGAATCCAAACTTTATTTACTGCTTTGCCAGTCTTCACAAAATAACTAGTATGTTGACATCAATGACAAACTCTATCATGAATACAATACACAACCTCTGAATCTCATCACCAATAATACTTGGATACTCCCCCATAGGAATACCATCAACATTCATGCTTAACAATCTCCCCCTTTGGAATTGATGGAAACATAGATGAAAAACATCCAAGTTCCACGAATACCAAATGTCTCTTTTTTAGCTACTCCTGCATTCATGTTGTTCATGAATGTCATATGTACTATAACCATCATGCATAAGGAAGGTGTTAGACTCCCCTATACATCAACATATTTTCACATCCTCTTCATCAATCAAGTCTTCAAATCCTCATCATCAATTAAATCTCTCCTCCAAAGGATAAGAACCTCTAAATCTTCTTCCCTCGTTGGCATCAATCAATAGTATACAAGCATGTGTTGTTCTCCCTTATTGATATCAATCAATATGCATAGATATTTTTCATGTATTACTCTTCCCCCTTGACATCAATGAAAAAGATATCATTATGTCAATTTTCTTCATAAGATCTACAATAAGCTCGAGTGTCCAAAGACACCATTAAATACTAGTAACCAAGAGTCCTTAATGGCTCAACTCAAATAGAGATACTCCCCCATAGAGGAAGCATCAATCATCCAGTCCAGATTTAAAGATATATTGCTATGCTACCACTAGACTGATGCAATCTCTGCATCAACCCCTCAAAATTAGGTTGGGGCATAACCCCAAGCATACCACTCAAGTACTCAAATGTGTCCTTTGATAAAGGCTTTTTAAATATATTTTCTATATGCTCCTTTGTGGTAAAAGCGATACTTAATAGATATATGTTTTATGTTTGAATGTAAAATTGGATTCTTTGACATATCATTGTACTTATGTTATCATAATGTACATATGATAATAAGCTCTATAAACTCAATCCCAATGTCTTTTAGCATTTTTTTTTTGTCCATATAATATGGTTAAAACTATTTGTTGTTGCTACATACTCTACTTCCATCATACTCTATGAAATACAATCTTGTTTCTTTCTTAGCCAAGAAATTAATCTTCCTCCTAAGAAAAATGCTCCACCACTAGTGCTCTTTATATCATCTACACTTCTTGGTCATTTGCATCAGTGTATGCACATCAAGTAAAATCATTTGATCTGTCATGCCATGATCCAAATCAAGTGCACCCTTCAAATATTAGAAAATCCTCTTTACTGCTACATAATGTGACTCTTTAGGATCATCTTGAAATCTTGCCACACTTTCAACTGCATTAGATATATTAGGTCTAGTGTGTGTCAAATATTTCAATCTAACAATCCAAGACTTGTTCTTTCTCTACTAAGCAATAGGGATTTCATCTTTGCTTGACAATTTGTGACTAGTTATCATAGGTGTTTGAATAGGTTTATAACTTTCCAAACCAAATATTTTTAACAAGTCTTTAAGATACTTATCTTATGATATGAAGATACAATCTTTTTTCTGAATAATCTACAATGCTAAGAAATACTTCATCTTAAACTCTTTCTTCATTTCTTTATATATATATATATATATATATATATATATATATATATATATATATATATATATATATATATATATATATATATATATATATATATATATTCTTCACTTGCTTCATAATCTCCTCCAAAGATTATGTTCATCCATAAATACCTCAACAATTAGTAAGCCATTTTTAGTCTTTTTCAAATACAAATTACTACCAACATTACCTTTTGCAAATACCAAACTTGTCAAATACTTAAATAATCTTGCATACCAAGCTCTTGGTGCTTTTTTCAATCCATACAATGTTTTCTTCAATTTACAAACATATCCCATTTGTCTATCAAAGGAAAACCATCAGGCTATTCAATATATACTTCTTCTAGTTCACCATTTAGAAAATCTTCTCTGACATTTATTTGATACACTTTTAAATTCTTGTTAGTTGCACATGCCAAAAACATTATTACTGCCTCTATTCTAGAAACAAGTACAAATTTTTCCTCAAAATCAATTCATTCTTGTTGTGAATAGCCTTTACATACCTATCTTTCTTTGTTTCTCACAACTTTATCATGTTCATTCATCTTGTTTCTGAATACCCACTTAGTTCCACTAACATTCTTATCCTTAGATCTAGGAACCGATTCCCATGTATTTTTTTTTCAATTTTCTTTATTTCTTCTTTCATAGCTTTAATCCAAAAAACATCTTTACTAGCTTCATCAATAATTTTAGGTTCAATTTGAGAAAACAAACATAGTTCTTCTTGTACCTTGTTTCTTTTCATAAATCCTCTGTCTTTGGTCCCAATAAGCTGATCAATAGGGTGATTCTTTATCAAATTTTTGTTAGGTGTCACTTCTTCAACTCCACCTTTAGCTCTAGGCTTAGGTCTTGATTCTTCTCTTTGTTCTTCCCCATATTATTCTCTCTAAATTTCATCCTACAAATCAGTGTCAGTCTCATAAGATAATTCTTGATTAACATTTTTTTATTAGGCCTTGGATAAGTCCCTTCATCATAATTAAATATCCTCATCATAATTGTTGAAACTAATTTTTAATTAATTAGAATAATAAATTCTATTTTTATTCAAGTATTTTTCATATGGAGTTTTGTCTAAATAGAATATGATAGAAGCAGAATCGACTAAAGTTTTCATAAGGCATTAAGTAGGTTCAAGTTGTTTATTAGGCTCACTCTTCCTCTAGATGGTGAAGATGGAAGGGAAGCTCCATTAAAAATCTTAGTCCATAAATTGCAAAATGTCATATCTTCTTTAGAACATTTTCTTGTTATCTTAAGTCACTCTCAGAGATTACGTGGTGGGAGTACAAATGTATCAGGACTAAGTGCATTATGACAACCTATAAACTACACCTATGTAGAGGAGAAGGAGAAACATCCCTTTGAGATTACTCATCAAATATTGTGTTCATTGATTCTTTGGCTAACCTTGCTGCTGTTGAGGAATTTGTTTGGCCTAGAGTTCATAGAGCCGAGAGCAGACTTATGAAGGTAGGAAATGCCCATGTGCAAAAAAGATGCCCATATAATAGAAGAGAGGCTCCACACATAGCAAGGAACCTCCTGAGAGGAAGGAGTTGCAGTTTTAAATGCAAAATTCTCCACTAAGCAAAGCCCACAGCTAAGAGGAAGTCGTCAATGAAAGGCTGGAAAGAAAACATGAAACCGCATAAGCAAAGATAGTAGCTAACACATTGAAGATAAGCTTCAAGCATCCAAGAAGGATGAGACCATTGTAAAGAGCCCATGCCTCTCAAATAAAGGATCGGCTCATGTGTTAAAAAGGAACAAGCACTTAAAGACTGCACCCACCTATTAAAGGGAGGTTAATGCTTTAAAATGAAGCTCACAGCCAGGAAAAATGAAGATGTCCACGTCAAAGGAGCAGATCCATGCCAAAGCAAGAAGATACCCAGGTAGAGCATTCACGCAAGCTACAGAGGTAGAAGCAGCCACAGCAAGGGGAATTCATTGTCAAAGTATGGGTAGCCATAATAAAAAAAAGAAAACTCATGAAGGCTTGAACAAAGGAGCAGACATATGAAACTCACACACATTAAGACCATTGTCCCACGCATGGAGAAAATCATAGCATAAGCAAAGCAACCAAAGATAGAAGCAAAGAGGAGCTTCATGCAGCAGTTGAAGTAAAATAAAGGAAACTGTGACAGTGATTTACCAAGGCAGAGCCTCACACCGTTTGCATTTTAAAGGAGCCCCTGCATGCATGGAGAAGGCAATCCACATAAGAAAGCCTCACACTAAATGCAAAGACGTCCAGTAGCATGAAGGCACGGCATGAAAAATGGAAAACTCATGCATAGAGGCAAGTCGTGAAGCATATAAAAGATGCCATTAGCAGATGGAACAGTCTCCAGCCAATAGCCAATATCCCACATTAGTTGCGGGTGATGATTTTTAAATGTTTAAATACACCAACAAGCAACATCCACTGTGTTTTAAAGACACACGGCTTTTAAAGCTGAGCTATGATTGGAGGGGCTCGTGGGGTCTAAAGTCAAAAATATTTTGACTTTCTCAATTCACTTGCTTGCGTATAAGCGTAAGTTAAGTTTCAAAGGTCCTCCAGTGTTATGCTAAATGTAAGAGCGAAAGGTGAAAAACTTGTCATTACGACCCTACGAGAACTAAAGCTCCCCGTATGGTCAGGAAACAATTTTAGAACGCTCCCGGTGATACGCATGAGCATAAAAGCGTAAAGGGGTCTCATGCCTGTGAGAATGTAAATGGAAATGTGAAGGGGTCTCGGGGCTACAGGATATGGGAAATATTAATATACCATTCCCATGTGAGCGTAAAGGAAGCTATGAGGAGGTCCCGATGCTATGGGAAGTTCATGAACGTATAAGCATAAAAGAATTTCAAAAGCTATTAATTCAAAGGATAAATATAGAGAATTAATTAATTAATTAATATTAATTAATTAATTAAAGATATTTCAAATGAAAGATGGCAAATCAGGAGGTGACAAGTGGTGTAGGCAAAATTGAAAATGCATATAAAGTTAAAGATTTCAAGATTTCGATGCAAGATAACTTCAAATGAATTATTCGAATATTTAAAAATTTTATATAGTTTAAACTATATAAATTTTTAAAATTTTCCATGTTAATGCAAAGCCATGGTCTAGGACCCTGAATTTCAAATGGCCATATTAGGGGCTTTTTTGTCCAAAATAGGTAGTACAGTATACCGTTGGAATTGGGAGAAGCTGAATTTTCAAAATATGAGGTTAGATTTTGCATAGCAATTCACTGGTTCAAGTTATAAGAAATTTTGTAATTTCAAGGGCATTCTCAGTAAAAGGGGCAGAATTCATTATGGAGCATCAGAATCAGTTGAGGAACATATATTTATGTTTATTGAAGCTTAAAACGAATTTTAGAAATGTTTTTACCCTTCTTGAGTTCATTTTTTAACCAAATTTTGTCGTTCCAAATCAAGCATCGAATCAGTTACTTGTTCAATCAGATATTTTAGATATTTTGTGCTTTTGGAGGCCAAAATGATTGAAGATTTGATTCACCTATTGAGGGGAGAGATTAGAGAGATATTTTTAACTTGTTAAGAAGGTTTTCCAAGTGGACAGATGTCATGTTTTGATCAAATTCGAGAATTAACTCTTCTCCTATATCTTTCTTTCCCTCATCTATTGTTTGGTTGGTTTTAGTCTTTGGAGAAAAACCAGTCATTGTTGTGATACCATGTTTTGGATCCAATTTTGATGTGTTCCCATACTATGATACCACATTTTCTTTTAGCAAATTTCTCTTGTATGAACAACAGTAGGAAGATAAATACAGCTAGTTTCAATATGTTAAGTATTTTCATGTTTTGATTTCATGCATTTGATTATATTGTTTTAGGGAAATGAATACAAATGAGCAAGAATTTCATTAGTTTCATTCCGATTCTCGTGTCCCATCTCAGTGAATTTTCAATGTTTTATGATCTTTTAACAAAGAGCCTAGGTCATAGTTGCAATCCCTTAGGGCTATATGTTGTTTCATCGTTGCATATAACTCAAGGGGTTATGTAAATGCTTCAAAGAAATTAGTAGGGTTGCAAATTTATTGAGGGGGATATCATGTAAGAATGAGATTTAGACTGAACATGGATGTCTATTTACAAGGTGAATGGATAGATCATATATCTGAATATATGAATAAGTATCAGGTATCTATATGTATGTGATTAATTCATGGAATTTCCCTATAGATAAGGCACTAATTGTTTCAAGGATCACTTGTTCATGCTGTTGTATATTAGGGGTTTTGTTGAATAAAACATTTTTAATCAAAATGAATTCAATTTTTCATGTTTTGTACTGGGTTGAAAAGAATTAACCCTCACTTAGCTTATGGGTTCATAGGTTATGATCTATAGCTATTTCATTCCTATGTCATTGCATAAGTGTTTGAAGATAAAAGGGATTTTTTAATCTGCAGTAAATAGGTTCAGATTTATGTTTAATTGTACTGGTAACATACATCAGAACCTCAAGGTTGACTCGCCTAGGTCTTGCAAAGCCTGAAGTGAAGAAGGGTCAAGCCTTATAGTTGGCCCAAGATTGCATTCAAGTGTATCCATCATAGGAATTTGGTAGCCTTAGATGCATTAGTTTGATCTCTTGGTCATTTTCAAAACTATTAAATCAGGAGCCAACAACCTACATGCAAACACTTGTTATAGAAGAGAGAAGCAAAAGGCTATGGAGGCTTGAATAGATAGATCCATAGATGAGACATTCTTGATGAGCAAAAAAATGAATTTCTATAAAAAAAGAATTATCTCAAGTTCATGTTTTCAATGAGAGATTGTCCTTATAAAGGAGATCAAAACCCCAAAAGGTAATGTAAAACTATTTAGGGTATTTAATCTAGGTATTCAATAATTACAAGATAATTATTAAATACAGGAAGAGAAATTAATCTATGTTGTACAATAATAATTAATAAAAGAAATTAATTATTAGATACCTAAAATTTAACTTAAGTAGACTAGAGTTAATTGGAAAATACCTAATTACTCTAACACTCCTAAAGTATGACCTCCTACATGAATGTATAAGATATTATACTCATAACATTTGATGGAATGTTACATCTAATCTTAGATTGACTCAAATAGGGGAATCACCCCTAATTTACCTCTTAAATACCCAAATGCATCCTTAGGTAGATCCTTTGTGAATATATAAGCTATCTGCTAATTTATGTTCACATATTTCAATCTCACTTCTTTGTCTTGTACCAGCTCTATGAAGTAATGATACTTGATGTTAATCTTAGATTGGTTTTGACATATGAGTGAAAATACACTAAAGTCATTTACAAGATAGAACTTAGTCCATTCCAAACAAGTAATGTATGTCAACCATAAGTTGTCAGATAGTGTATGTCGAGCAAGGAGATATACAGTATGTGTCGAGTAACTACTAAGTGCCAAGTCACTCAAGTGCCAAGTAGATAGTTGATGCTGAGTGATTCAAATGTTGAGTGGTTAATGGATGTTGATTCATTTAGAGGCCGAGTTATAGCATTGAACATAGAGTGGATGTCGAGCATCAAGACCTTCAAGTGTCGAGTAAAATAGTTTTGGCCATAGTTGTTTCTAATGGCACAAACATATATGTAAAGCATTTTTAAGCTGACTTAAGATTTTTTTGTGATTCTGGATGATAAGAACAAATCTGTATTGAGGATCCCTATGCAATACATGCAACTAATCTAGTTAAAAGGATGGATTAAGTGACAAAATGGGTAAAACACAATCATTTTTTCGTACCTAACCCTAAGTCACCTAGGTCTTTTTAAGGAAGGAAAACCCTAAAACATTAAGAGAGAGAGAGAGAGAGAGAAATTTGCATGCGTGGACAGAGCATTCATGGTGGCTAAGGAGTTGTGAATTGAATTATACATTACAAAATCAGTTAGAGGAGAATAAAGGAAAGAAGGTAGAGGACAGACATGATACATCTATTCAGAGAGGATCAAGTACACATCAGGAAAGATGTGATCTATTATCTAGAAGCAAAGTGCTAACCAAAGGATCATTGCTAAAACATTATAACAAGTGAATCAGTTAAATCTCTTAACAAAGTAGTCCTAATAAGCTATTGTAAATACTTTAATAGGGTGCTTACTTCATTGTAAGTTTAAGTCCTTTAATCGGGCACACTTCTAATAGGGTGTTGAAATCCTTTAATAGGGTAAGATTTAAGAATCTTGTAAGCCTTTAACAGGATAGACCTTTCATAGGGTAGATCATAGTTTCTGATCAAATATTGTAACCTTCATTGGATATACTTTACAACTACAGTAGTGAAGATTTGTGGGTGCCATCCCCACCCCAGTTTTACCTTATCATTGGAGGGTTTCTGGGTAACCAAATATCTTGTGTCATATATGTATTGAATGTTATTTTCTTTCATGCTATGGATGAATGTGTTTAGCTAGCTTTTTCAATACACATGCAAATTGTGAGATGGATGTGTGGTGAATGATTTTATGTTTAAAGTTTTGAATGATTGATTCACAATTGGTATTAGAGCGTTGGTTCTTTGGAAAGGAAAGCTTAGCATCTTTAAGGAAAGATCTTGAAGATAGAATTTTGTGAGTTAGGAAAGGTTATTGATAACTAGAAGATTGAAATATAGCTTTGCCTACATCAATTGAATGAAGAAAGAGATGAGTTGATGCACTCATTAAAGAGAAGGAAATAGATAGCTATTGAAGAGAATGATACATGTTACCAAGATATTGACAACACTAAATTATTTGTAGATGGAAATACAAGTGAATTTGATGTAGCAGTTGTAGATCTAATGGAAAAGAATGATACCCTAATTGAAGAGGTCAGAAAATCTTAAGATAGAACAAGAAGTCCAATTAATATTGCTATGTGAGGTGACCAAGAAGAAAAAGAAAGCTAAGGAAGACAAAGTCATGATTGAACATGACAAAAGGATACTGACCAACAGATTGGAAGAGAATACATCAGAGATAAATAGAATTTCTCACATGCAACTAGAAATAATGAATCAAATGATGATTGCCAATCATGAATTGAATGGAAAGGATATTGAGATCACAACACTGAAATTGCAGAATGAACAACTAAGAAATGATCTCAAAAGAGAAAAAGAATTTGTTAAAATTTTCAAAAGACCTAGTGAAGCCATCAAGTATTTTGAGCAATTGATGAGATCTCCTAGACCTAACAGTGATACTGTTGGATTGGGATACACTAGTACTAAAGAAGGAGATGTTGAAAATATAAAAGGAGTGACTAAGAGGGGAGGGGTGAATCAGTTACCACAAAAATAAATCCTAGATCCCCTAGATGTCAATACAAATCAAAACTAAGTGAAAATAGAACTTTGTAATTCAGCAAATAGATAGGCACTCAGTTTTCACAAAAAAATGTTTAAGCTCAGTAAACACCGAAATAACTTGGCAAATGCTTATCATGAAATAATTAAGATATTATATGTGATTGATCTTACTTTAACTTAGTTGCAAAACAGATAAATGAAATAGCATGAACACAATTGACACCAAGATTTTAACATAGAAATCCAATTTGGGAAAAACCACCAATTGCAACTAGTTACTGATTTTCACTCTTCTGAAGTGAACCCTGTTAGGAGCCAAACCTATTAAAGGTTACAAAACACATTGTTAAGTGTAACCCTATTAGAGGATTTAATCACCCTATTAGGATTGGCCTTGTTAGAGATCTTTCAAAAATTCAATAGAAATGCCACCTTGCTAGAGGATTTACAAATAGTTGTTAAGCCAACTTTGTTAAGAGATTTAGATCATTGCTACAATGGTTAAAGAGTAACAATGAGATGACCTAATTTTTAATGTAGCTAAATTTTTTATTACAGATCTCAATTCTGGTTTGTATACTTGATCCTTCCTGATTGAATGTATCTTTGCATCTCAACAAGGATATTCTGCTTATCCTTCTAATTCGCTTCCTCGAAGCATCATAAAATATTCAATTATGTTCATGCTTTCAATCCTCAACTTGACCTTATATTTATATCTTATACATTGTCAAGTCAGCTTGAATATAACTTAGAATAATTAATATGCCAAAACAAGAAAATCCTTTGTTAGCCGACCCTGCTAGGTAGATACTAACTCAAAATGATTTTCCTATGTTAACCAAGTGAACTCAGTTAAAACTACATATTCACAAAGTTCCTTTCGTAACCAAGTGAGCTTCGTTAACACTAGTTCTAGCCAACATTTCCTTCATTAACTAAGTGAGCTCGGTTAACACTCAACTTCTGCAAACTCTCATTTGTTGCTCGAGTGAACTCGATAGACACTGTCTTCTAAACTAGAAAAAATCGAGAATGCTTGGTAGACAAAGGAAACTGTCTTTAATGCCCAAGTAAGCTCAACATACACTGACTGGTAATGATATGACATTTTGTGTAACATCAAAGACAATACACAATGAATCAATTATTTCCAACAATCTCTCTCTTTGACATTGATGGCAATAAAACATGTCATAATATAATGAAATTTTCAAAGAAAGAATAGAGTAAGGAACATATCCTTAGTTTCATTTTGATTCTCATCTTTAAGAACTCAACTTCCTCTATCAATGTGAACTCCCTCTACCTTTAGTTCCTTCCTCTGTCAACAAAACTTTGCCTTCAACATCTTCTTCTGATAGAAAATTCTCCCTCTTTGGTATCAAACCAAGTTCTTCCTCATTGACATCAAACAAAATTTCTTTTGATTTGATAACAAAACTCTCCCTCTTTGGCATCTCATGCCAAAGAAAATATTCAATGAATTTCAATGTACTAATTCATTTGCAATGTGTCCTTATCAATATTGCATCAACTGACTATTCTTCAACATGCTCTGGTTGATGCATCACTGAACTTTATTTAGTGAGCTTCTGATAGGGGAATGACTGAAATGTCCCTTTACTGATTTTTCATGGTATTTCCAGCCTCAAATTAGATCTTTAAAATCAAACAACCAATATTACAAAGATCTGCCAATTTCCCAATAAAACCCAAATCGGGTATGTCCAAATTAGTGCCAAAAAAACTTCACAACTTCACAAATTATTAATAAATCTGAGAATGGACATTTGTACAAAAATTTCAGCAGCATAACAGCCTACAAAATGACATTTCCAGATTTTTATAGCTTTAACACAACAACTCACAAATGTAGGACAAAACTATGCTCAATCGGGCTCCCGAAATTAACACACAATGCCCGGAAACACCACAAAAACACCCATAAACTATCTCAGAAGTTTAATCATGACCCAATACATATATTCAGCTCTATTTTAACATCTTAAAGTCTGAAATACAGCAGCAACCCAAACTGATATGAAACACTCAACTGAAAACACCAAACTCAAACCAAAAACAACCCCGAAAACCCACAAATCGGCACTATTCAGCACAAAGGTAAACTCTATATGAGCATGCACATGGAATGGCTTCAAAATCCTATCCTTAGCCTTCCTAGAAACCTACAAACTCCCATTCTTGGGTCTCCTTCTCCACAGGTTTGGCAGCCTCTGAAGAACAACAAGAAAATTAGCAAAAATCAAGTTCTGGAATGAGTCCAAAATGCCTCCAAACCCCTTTTAAAGAGGGCATAACCCTAACTCACGTCCAAGAGGGGTTAATAAAATATAATTTAATAATAATTTTTATTTATTAGTCCATTGGTTTCCAAAGATTAGCCGCTTTTTTCCGACTTCACCTTTTTGGAGCCTGCCTGCCTTAGCAAAGTTTTTTTTTTTTAATTATTTGAATAGGGGACATGACAAGTCCTCCCCTCCCAAATATTGCTTGTCCTCAAGAAATGAAGGTTGGAATTCTCAAGAATATGTGCTCCTTCCCAAGTTGCATCCTCTAGTGGTAATCCTTTCCATTTGACCAAATGCTCTATGACGCTCCTATTTCTCAACCTTTTCTCTCTTGTATCCAAAATCTCTTCTGGTATCAAAACTAATTTTCCTTCATCATCAAGAGGTGGTAATTCTGTAGATACTATGGTTTGCTGGCTTAGAACCTTCTTTAAGCAAGATACATGAAAAATATTATGTATTTTCCTGTTTGGTGGGAGCTCCAATTCATAAGCTACCTCTCCTACCTTCTTGATGATTTTATAAGGCCCATAGAACCTTGGCTTGAGTTTCTCTACCCCACTCCTCTTCAAGGTGCTTTTCTTATATGGCTGCAACCTAACAAATACCAAATCTCCCACCTCAAAAGATCTTTCAATCCTTTTCCTGTCAGCATATATCTTTTGTTGGTTCTGTGCATGTTGTAGATTATCCTTGAGGGACCTTATTATGTCTTGGCTTTTCTTGATGAAATCACTTGCTGCGGGTACTCTGCTATCGAAAAGTATTAGATCAACAAAGGAAAGGGAATCATAACCATAAAGAGCATGAAAAGGAGGCATACCAATAGACATGTGATGAGATGTATTGTAACAATACTCCCGTAGGTGTAACCATTTCACCCAAGCATGTTGTTGATTGGAAACATAGTTCCTCAAATATCCCTCTATCCATTTATTAACTATCTCTGTTTGTCCATCTGTTTGAGGGTGATAGCTAGTACTGGGAGTGAGTTCAATTCCTTCCAAATGAAAGAGCTCCTTCCAAAAAGAGCTGAGGAATCTATTGTCCCGGTCACTAACAATGTTTCTAGGCAAACCATGTAATCTAAAAATTTCCTTGAAGAACAATTCGGCCACTTGTGATGCCTTGAAATCAGATGTGATAGGAAAGAAATGTGCATACTTAGTTAGTCTATCTACCACCACATATATGCAATCCTTACCTTGAACCTTGGGCAACCCAGTGATGAAATCCATGGAAATACTTTCCCATTTTTGTTCGGGAATAGGAAGTGGTTGCAACAACCCTGCAGGAAAATTTTGCTCACTCTTGCTTTGTTGGCATACCATACATTCCTTAATGTGTTTAAGGACATCCTCCTTCATACCCTTCCATGAAAACCGCTCTCGAAATTGCCTATATGTCTTGAAGTATCCCTGATGACCAGCCAAAGGTGTGTCATGAAAGGCCCACAATATCCTCTCCTTAGTTTTTAAACCTGGCACTAAGAAGATCCTGTTCTTGTAATAAATCAATTAATCAACAACCTTGTACCTGTTATCATCCACTAACTTATCCAAAATCTTGGTGGCAAATGAATCTTTAGCATACTCTAAAATTATGGAGACTTTCCAATCAGTAGAGATAGATGATAAGGAACACAAAGTGGGCTTTCTTGAGAGAGCATCAGCAACCACATTATTCTTTCCTTTCATGTATTCAATATCAAAATCATAAGTTTGCAATTTGCTTACCCATTTTTGTTGACGATCATTCAAATCCCTTTGGTTCAAGAAGAACCTGAGGCTATTATGGTCTGTCTTTACAATGAATCTCCCACATACCAAATATTGTCTAAACTTATGAAGTGCATGCATGATTGCCAACATTTCCTTATCATAGATGGAGTAACCTTTCTCTGATTGATTTAATTTTCTACTCTCAAATGCTATTGGATGTCCCCTTTGAGTTAGGACAGCCCCTATACCTTCTCCAGAAGCATCACATTCAACAACAAAAGGTAAAGAGAAATCTGGAATTGCAAGCACAGGGCATGAACTCATTACCTCCTTAAGCTTATCAAATGTTTTTTGTGCCTCTTTTGTCCAAACAAAAGCTCCTTTCTTTGTCAAATCAGTCAAGGGGGCAGCAAGTTGAGAAAATCCCTTGGCAAATCTCCTATAGTAGCTATACAACCCGAAGAAACCTCTCAACTGTGTAAGATTAGTGGGAGGAGGCCAATCCAAAATTGCCTGGATTTTTTGTTGATCAACCTGTACTCCTTTAGAGCTTATAATATGTCCCAAATATAGGATCTCTGTCAAACCAAACTCACATTTAGATAGCTTAGCATAGAAGGATTGCTGCTCCAAGATTCCCAAAACAGTGTCTGTGTTTTAGATGCTCTTCCCATGTTTTACTATATATCAAGATATCATCGAAAAATACCAAAACAAATTTTCGAAGATGCTGACTGAATACCTTATTCATACAAGATTGGAATGTTGCAGGTGCATTAGTGAGTCCGAATGGCATAACAAGAAATTCAAAGTGCCCATAGTGACATCTGAAAGCAGTCTTTTCAACATCTTCACTCCTCATTCTGATTTGATGGTAGCCTGATCTTAAGTCAATTTTTGAGAAGTATACAGCACCATGTAACTCATCAATGAGTTCATCTATGCGTGGTATGGGATACCTATTTTTTATGGTCTTCTTGTTTAGAGCCCTATAGTCTATACACATTCTCATTGTACCATCCTTTTTCTTGACAAGTACCACAGATGATGCAAATGGACTAGAGCTAGGCCTTATGAATCCCATGTCCAGGAGTTCTTTAATAGTTTTTTCAATTTCTTCCTTATAACCTCTTGGATGGTGGTATGGGGTTGTTATAACTGGTTTGGCACCCTGTTCTAACTCTATAACATGCTCAAAACCTCTATCTGGTGGTAATCCTGGAGGCAAATCATTGAAAACTATACTATGCTTATCAAGAATATTTTGAATTTCAAAATGGAAATTACCTTGATTCTTTGGAGAGCTTGTTGGTTGGATTATGACTCCTGTTGCCCATGTTACTTGTCCTCTTCGAAAAGTCCTCTCCATCCTCTTTGCAGAGACTGCCTTAGGTGCTCCATTCAATAAACCTCTCAATATGACTTCTTTCCCATTGGAATGAAATTTAAACTCCATAGTTTGATGGTTCATGTAATAGCCTCCAATAGAGTGCAACCATTGAACACCCAATACAAGATCTATCTCCCCAATACCAACCACATAGAAGTCATCACATAACTCATAATCTCCTAAGGTCATCTTGAGTTGTTTCACCACCCGTGTGCAAGGCATAGTGAATCCATCAGCTACAGTAACATTGAATCCCTCAAAATCTTCTGCTTTAAGCCCTCTTTTCATGACAAATCCCTCATCAATAAAATTGTGAGTTGCCCCACTATCAAGAAGAACGGTCAACCTTTGCCCTGCTAGTACCACTCAAATTCGGAAGGGATGGTATCTTGGGACTCCTGATAATGCTGCTAAAGTGCCATCCTTGCTTATTTCTTTTCCTTTCTCTTCTTCTACCTCCTCCTTAGTATCATGAAATTCCTCATGCTCATCTGAATCAGATTCTGAAGCAACTTCAATATAGTGCACTTGACCTTTCCCCAAACATTTGTGTCCTAGAACCCATGGTTCTCTACAAGTAAAACAAAGCTTTTTCCTTCGTAATTCACTCCTAGTCTCTTCATCTACCTTCTGTTTTGCCACATTTGTCACATCTTTTGGTGGTAGTGTTGGGAAAGTCTTTTTCTGAAAATTTCCCTTATGTTGCCAAAGATTTGGGGGTTTTTGATTAGTGATTGATTTCATAGGCACGCAAGTTTCAAGTTGCAAGCTTCTTTTGATAGCTTCCTGTAAGGTTGAGGGTGAGAAAGCCTTAACCAAACCCTTAATAGAATCTTCTAAACCATCAAGAAAAAGATAAACGATCCTCTTTTCACTCATATCAGGTACCATAACAGCCACTCTTTGAAATTCTTCTATATACTCATTAACTGATTTGGTTTGCTTCAACTTTGACAATTCTTTAAAGTACTCTTCATCATCCTTGAGGTCAAATCTATCTATCACTCTTTGACTGAAATCTTCAAATGTAGTTACCTGATCGTGACCTTGAGTAGTCATTCCATGATACCACCAATCATAGGCTGCATCTTCCAAGTGTAGACTTGCAAATTGAACAGCATCACTCTCTTTCATGGGGTTAAGTGTGAAGAAAGTTTGTAATTTTTGTAGCCATGCTCTAGCTGAAATTTTATTTGTTCCATCAAAAGTAGGTGCTATAAACTTGCTTATTTTATTTTTGAGCTCTCTTCCACTTGTGTCATGCTCCCTCCTGTTCTCTTTCTTGGGCATCAAAGTGTTCATTATATCCACATATTCTCTAAAAGGAACTAAACTATGAAAGTCATCATCTAAACCATTATAAGTAGCTCTTAATGTAATCAAGTTACCTATAACCTCTTCCACTGGATTAATGGTTGGATTTGGTACTGGTGGCTCATCTGCAGGCAAGAAGATAGTTTTGGTTGATTTAGATGGTGTGGATCTCCCATTTCTTGGCTCCTCTGAAGTACTCCCTTTCTCATTAATAGATGCAATTCCTTGTAATTTTTCTGTCAATATTCGCAAAGCCTCTCTAGTTTTCGCCAAACCATCCACTGTTTGCTTCTGAGTATTTTGGATGTCTTGGAAGAATTTCTTTGCCATCTCATCTGGATCAGCCATACTTTTTTCTTCCTTGGATTTTGTACTTTTTCTTTCAACTGGGGGTTTGATCAAAATTTCTTTATTCTTTTCTCGCTGCAAATATCTTTTTTCTCTTTCACTTAGTTGCATGTGATCATAAATTTTGACCTACAACTAATTAGAAGCAACATGCAACCATAAAATATGGCATGCAAGATCTGGGTAGTTGTCAAAACTGACATGCAAGATCTGGGTAGTTGTTAAAACTGACATGCAACTTCTACAAACCCTCAGGCTAGCAAGATCACGGCTCTGATACCACTGAAATGTCCCTTTACTGATTTTTCATGGTATTTCCAGCTTCAAATTAGATCTTTAAAATCAAACAACCAATATTACAAAGATCTGCCAATTTCCCAATAAAACCCAAATCGGGTATGTCCAAATTAGTGCCAAAAAAACTTCACAACTTCACAAATTATTAATAAATCTGAGAATGGACATTTGTACAGAAATTTCAGCAGCATAACAGCCTACAAAATGACATTTCCAGATTTGTATAGCTTTAACACAACAGCTCACAAATGTAGGACAAAACTATGCTCAATCGGGCTCCCGAAATTAACACACAATGCCCGGAAACACCACAAAAACACCCATAAACTATCTCAGAAGTTTAATCACGATCCAATACATATATTCAGCTCTATTTTAACATCTTAAAGTCTGAAATACAGCAGCAACCCAAACTGATATGAAACACTCAACTGAAAACACCAAACTCAAACCAAAAACAACCCCGAAAACCCACAAATCGGCACTATTCAGCACAAAGGCAAACTCTGTATGAGCATGCACATGGAATGGCTTCAAACTCCCGTCCTTAGCCTTCCTGGAAACCTGCAAACTCCCATTCTTGGGTCTCCTTCTCCACAGGTTTGGCAGCCTCTGAAGAACAACAAGAAAATTAGCAAAAATCAAGTTCTGGAATGAGTCCAAAATGCCTCCAAACCCCTTTTAAAGAGGGCATAACCCTAACTCACGTCCAAGAGGGGTTAATAAAATATAATTTAATAATAATTTTTATTTATTAGTCCATTGGTTTCCAAAGATTAGCCCCTTTTTGGAGCCTGCCTGCCTTAGCAAAGTTTATTTTTTTTAATTATTTGAATTGGGGACATGACAATGACCCCTAACTTACCTCTTAGATACATAAATTCATCCTTAGGTAATGGCTTAGTGAATATTTCTACAATTTTCTCTTTAGTATTCACATATTCTAATCTTACCTCTTTATCTTGTACCAATTCTCTCAAAAAATGATATTGTATAGAGATATGTTTTGTTTTAGTATGTATCACTAGATTCTTTGATATATTAATTGCACTAGTGTTATCATAGTATATAACCATTGGATCCTTGATCTCTATCTTCATACCTGCCATCAGTTGCTTGAACCAAACAATATTAGAGCAATTAATTGTTGTTGCCACATATTCTGCCTCTGCTATGGATTAAGAAATACAATTATATTTCTTAATTGTCTAAAATACTAGTCCTTTACCAAGAAATAATGCTCCATCACTTGTGCTCTTTCTGGAATCAACACTTCCTACCCAATCAGGATCTGTGAATGCTTTCAAGTCCAAATTGCCTCCCTTTTTTACCATAAACCATATTATTCAATACCTTTTAGATATCTCATGATTCTTTTGATTGTCATCATGTGATTTTCTTTGTGATTTATTGGGAATCTTGCCACCATACCAACTGCTAATACAATATTAGGCATTGTATGCACTACATACTACAATTTTTCAATCATTGATTTGTATGTGGTATGATCTACCTCCTTGGAATTATCATTTTTGGAAAGCTTGTATCTCGTAGACATAGGAGTTCTAACTAGTCTTGAATCTTTCATTCCAAACTTATTTAGTATCTCCTTGATATATTTAGATTGAGTACTATAGATACCATTTTTTTTTGCAAGATCTACAATCCAACAAAGAATTTTATCTCTCCAAACATAGACATCTCAAATTCTTTACTCATTTCTTCTAAAAGTGTTTTTCCTATGAATAAAGTGTCATCCATAAATATTTTTGCCAACACAATCTTGTTGTATATTCCTTCTTTGATATACAGACTGTTGTTATTATTTGTTCTTTGAAAACCAATCGTTATCAAGTAGTTATAAAGTCTTTCATACCAAGCTCTGGGAGCTTGCTTGAGACCATACAATGCTTTGTGTAATTTGTAGACCATATCTCTTTTGTTGGGATCTACAAAACCTTCAAGTTGTTATATGTAGACTTCCTCATCAACAATTCCATTTAAGAATGCATATTTTACATCTATTTGATAAACTTTAAATCCACTATGAGCTACATATGCTAGTAAAGTTCTAACACCTTTTAATCTTGTAACAGGAGCAAAAGTTTCACCATAATCAATACCTTCTTCTTGAGAATAACCTTTACATACTAACCTTGCTTTATTTCTTGAAACTTCTCCATCTTCATTTAGCTTATTTATGAATACCCACTTTGTGACAATTACATTTTTATCCTTGGGTCTAGGAACAAGAGTCCAAGTTTTATTCTTCTGTATTTGTTCTATTTCCTCATTCATTGCTTCAATCCAAAATTCATTATCCAAAGCATCTTTAACATTTATAGGTTCAAATTCAGCAAGAAAACATGTACCTTTCAATTTCTTTCTTGTCATCATTCCATCTGACTTGTCTCCAATTATCTGATCAGGTACATGATGCCTTCTAACATATCTTGCTAACATAGAAACTTTGGATTTGGAGTTTGTTCCACTAACTTCTTCATGATCTTTTGTATTAAGCTCAGGTCCCACTGTCTGTGACTTGGGTCCATCAGACCTTGTTTGCTCTAGCAACAGCTCAATAGCTTCTGACTATGACTCGAGTCCTTCAAACTATGAGTTAGGTTGCATTATATGCAACTCAGTAACTTTTGGAGATTTTGGGGACTTGGGAAGTGGGTCCTTCTAACTTCCAAATTGATTTAGCACTATATCAGGTTCAAAGTAAACAAATATTTTGTAATCTTCAAGTTCTTTGTTGCTCTCTTCTTCACTCTTTTCTGCAAATTCATCAATTCTCACATGTGCACTTTCTTTGATTTTATGAGTAGACAAATTCAAACATTTGTATTCTTTACTTCTATAGGAGTATCCAAGGAATATGCCTTCATAACCTTTGACATCAAATTTACCTTTCTTGGATTCTTTCAAGATATAACATTTGCTACCAAATACTTTCAAGTAACTTACATTAGGTTTGTAGCCATACCATAGTTCATAATGAGTTTGATTTGAGTCTTTCTTTAGCTGTACTATGTTCAAAGTATGCATTGTAGTACTAATTGCTTCCTTTTAGTATTTGATTGCAAGATTCTTTTCTATCATCAATGTTCTTCCATAATCAATGATGGATCTATTCCTTTTTTTAGCTATACCATTCTACTGAAGTGTACCAAGGGCTGATACCTATCTCTTAGTTCTTTTTTCAATGCAAAATTTATTTAATTCATTGGAAATGAATTCACCACCTCTATCTGATCTCAAACATTTTAGCTTCTTTCTAGTTTCTTTCTCTACTCTTGCCAGATACCACTTAAATTTTTGAAAAGCTTTAGATTTTTCTTTTAGATGCATTACAATCATCATTCTAGAATAATTATCAACAAAAAGAATGAAAATTTTATCTCCATTATAACTCTCTATTCCAATAGGTCCACATAAGTCTATGTGTACAAGCTCTAAGACTTCTTCAGAATGATAGTTCTTGCTTTTAAAACTAGTTTTTTCCATCTTACCAATTTGACAATTTTTGTATAGACACATATCAGGTTTCCTCAAGCTAGGAATACCTCTTACTCTTTTATTTTTTCTTATCTTGACCAGATTATCAAATTTTACATGACATAATATTTTTTGCCATAAACAATTTTCTTCTACTTGAGCAATAAAACATGAACTTTTACTAAGATCTAGATAGAATATATTACCTTTTGTTTGTTTACCAGATCCAACCAGATTCCATTTTCCATCCAATAGTTTGGCCTTCCCATTCATGAATTCTACCTTGAATCTAATGTTATTCAACTATGCCACACTCAGTAGATTATGCTTTAGTCCTTCAACCCAATAAGCATTATCACATCTAAGTTCATTGGTTAATGAGATATACCCTTTTTCCTTTATGCAACAATGTTCATTGTTTCCAAATCTCACACTACCACCATCATAATGTTCCATGTGTTCAAATTTTGTTTTATCACCAGTCATATGATGTGAGTAGCCACTATCAATAATCCATGTATCATTTTTTCTAACATGAGAGATAAGTGTCATTTTATCTCCTTCATCATCCGATTCATCTTTTATAGCAATATATGCCATTTCAACTTCATTGTTATCAGAATCTTTAGCCATAAAAAAAGATTACGTACCTTTGTCCTTGTAGTCCTTGTAGTTTTTGAATTCTTTCTTTCTTTTGAACTTATTACTTTTATTTCCATCTTTGTCTTCTCTATCTAAGCACCTTGCCGCAATGTGACCAACTTCTTCACAAGAAAAACATATTAGAGGAATCTTACCTTTGTACTTTCCTCTACCTTTGGAATATGTCCTTGCAAGTAGGGCTTTAACAACTTCAAGATCACTATCTGAACTTTCTTCCTCTTTTTCACTTTTTGATTTATTAGATTTTGATTTGTTACCCTTTTTCTTGAGTAAAATCTTAGCTTCAAATGTAGACTCAGTACCTTTGGAACTAGGGACATAGTTATCATAGTTATCCAACTCAAAAGTTGTCAATATTCTAACTAGAGCATCCAAGTTATATTTCTATTTGGATCACATCTCATTTCTTGAATAGTAGACACTCTAATTGCATAGATAGGAAAAAGGGTTATGAGTACCTTGCTTACAACTGTTTTCTCATCAATGTCTCCTCTAGATGCTTTGATTATGCTCACACTTGCTTTAATTTGCTCAACATATTTTGTAATGTTTTCATCTTCTCTCATCTTCATCTAATCAAATTTTCCTCTAAGACTTTCGGCTTTAGCTCTTCTCACATTATCATCTCCTCCATAGATGGCTTTCAGTTTGATCCACCTATCATAAGTTGTAGTGCAACTTTTGACTTCATCAAATTCAACATAATTAAGAGCAGAAGAAATGTCAATCATCATGATGTTATGATTTTTCTTTTTAGTAATTTTTTCAACTAATAATGTTCTAGTAGGAGTCTTATATTCACTATCAAGATATTTACAACCTGGATCACTGATAGTTTCCAAATGTAACCTTATAAGTCCTTGCCATGCTACAAAGTTCTCTCGGTTCAACTTGAGAGTCTCTCCTTTGTAAGACATCCTGATGTTTAGCTTTGGTCCTTGAAACCTTCTTTGTAAGCACCAAAAGCTTTGATACCAAGTTTTGGAAATATAAGAGGAGTAACTGAGAGGGGAGGGGTGAATCAATTACTACAAAAAGAAATCCTAGTTCCTTTAGATGTCAATACAAATCAAAACTCAGTGAAAATAGAAATCTGTTGTAACTTAGCAAATACATAGTCACTCAGTTTACACAAAAAAAATATTGAAGCTCGCTAAACACTAAAATAACTCAGCAAATGTGTATCATGAAAAACTTAAGATACTATCAATGATTGATCCTACTTTAACTTAGTTGCAAATGCATAAAGGAAATAGCATGAACACAATTGACACCAAGATTTTAATATGGAAACCCAATTTAGGAAAAACCACCAATTGCAACTAGTTACTAATTTTCACTCTTCTAAAGTGAGCCCTATTAGGAGCAAACCCAGTTAAAGGCTACAAAACACACTATTAGCTATGACCCTATTAGAGGATTTAATCACCCTATTAGGAGTGCCCTTGTTAGAGGTCTTTAGACAATTCAATAGAAATGTCACCTTGTTAGAGGATTTACAAATAGTTGTTAAGCCAACTCTGTTAAGAGATTCAAATCACTACTACAATGGTTAGAGAGCAACAATGAGATGACATGATTTCTCACACAACTAAATTTATAATTATAGATCTCAATTCTGGTTTGTATACTTGATCCTTCATGATCAAATATATCTTTGCATCTCAACAAGGATATTATACTTATCCTTCTAATTTGCTTCCTCTAAGCATCATCAAATCTTCAATTATGTTCCACACTTTCAATCCTCAACTTGACCTTATATTTATATCTTACACAATGTCAAATCAACTTGAATATAACTTAGAATAATTAATATCCATTTTCTCAGTCGGCTAGAAACAACAAACAAATAAATTGAACTCAATATGCCAAAACAAGAAAATCCTTCATTCGCTGACCCTGCTCGGTAGATACTAACTCAAAGAAATTTTCTTGTTTTAACCAAGTGAAATCGGTTAACACTGCATATTCCCAAAGCTCCTTTGGTAACTAAGTGAGCTTAGTTAACATTGGTTCCATCCAAAATTTCCTTCATTAACTGAGTGAGCTCAGTTAAAACTCAACTTCTACAAACTTTCCTTTGTCGCTTGAGTGAACTCAGTAGACACTGTCTTCTAAACTAGGAAAACTCTAGAGTACTTGAAAGACATAGGAAACTATCTTCAATGATTGAGGGAGCTTGACATATACTGACTAGTAATGGTATGACATTTTGCATAACATCAAAGAAAATACATAATTAATTAATTGTTTCCAATAGGAGAATCATCTAAAAGTGGTGAACAAAAAAGCAACAAAGGTAAGAACTACAAACCTACTTGTCATAATTGTGGAAAGATAGGTCATATAGAAAATGTTTGTAGGAGCAACAATGCAAATTAGAACCCTAAAAAGTAATTCATGGGTAACTATCATAAGTGCAACAATCAAGGACATCAAGCACATGAATGCAAGACCAAGATTGCAAGTACACAAAGATTTGAAGGTTACTGCTACAACTATAAGAAGTATGGACATAAAGCATATGAATGTAGATCCAAGCCTAACTAGTCAACAAACAAGAAAACAAAGGTACAATACAATGGAAAAACCTAGAATTGGGATTACAATACAAGGTATAGTTGTCACTATTATCAAGAGTATGGACATGTTGCTAAGAATTGCATTAGAACACATTTCAAAATTGACTACAGTAGATGGTTGAGTCAAACTACATGTTTTAGCTATTTTAAGACTTGTCACATTAGCAAAAATTGTCCAATAAGGTCAAAAGTACCTAGCAGTGAATTCAATAAAGGCAAAGGAAAGGTTGATGTTAAATAAGTCAAAGTGCAAATGAACAAGTTATGGAAGAAAAAGGAAGACTACAACACATCAAGTTTAGATGGATCACTTCATCCAGTGGATTAAGTGATCACATGACCCCCTACTAGGCAATCAAGAGGTATGTATGAGATTGATATTTCAAAGTTCAATTAGACATATGTTCCAAGGATTCAGTTCTAAAAAGATCATATATGCATGAAGTAAGATGCAAATTATTGGTTAGAACCTAGAAGAAATCTATAATTTTTCATGTTGTTGTCAAACATGAAAAGTTTCACTGTTATTATCGAGTGACAGTTTAGTTGATGCCAAGCTATCAAAGGTGATAATGTTGGCCAAGCTCATTGTGGTTGTTGAGCATGGTAGAAATTACATCGATTTTGAGTGAGCTAAAATTACTATACGATCTACCCTTATAGTTGTGTAAGCATTGAGCATTTATTGTGAAGATTCAAGGTCTATATGGTCAATTTTTGACTCATTTGAAATCATTCAAGATTAAAGAGAGCATGAATAGCTTAAGGAGAATTGGAGAAATCAATTCAAGAGTTTGCATACTGAATTCAACTACTTCTCATCACCAAACATTACATTTTCAAGGTATTTATCATGTGCCAAGCTATGCAGTTTGAATTTACACAAACCCTAGATAGTTGTTATGGTGTCTAGCTCTTTTGTTGCTATGGTTAAGGAAGGAAAAGAAGTATTAAATGTTCAATTGATTAGTAATGAGATTAAACAACCACATTTATGGGCAATTCCTAACATTGCATACAAAGGAGACCCGTCTGGTGTGTTATCTATGATACCACCACAAGTTTTAATGATACAAGATGTAAGGTGTTGCTACACTTGTAAGGTAGGAAGTATAGGAGACATGAAAATAAGAGACTTGTATGGAAAATTGTGTGAAAATAGAGTGTTTAAAGAGGAAAACACAATTGTAGAGAGAAAAGAATTAACCTGTGCCTTAGATTTTCCTAACGCATTCAAGACAAAGTGGATTAAGATAGTTCTAAGAAGAATACATGACAAATTTGTATGGTTAGAAGACAAACCTATCAAGATCACAAAGAGGAACATTCAAAGAGTAATAGGGTATCCTACCCTAGATAGAACAAAGACTATGAGGAGTGATGCAAAAGAGGCAATTGAGAAGAATACAAGGGTAGTATGGAATAAGAGAGGGATGACCATAGATACAATCACTGATCCCCTAATTGCATTTGCAATAAGAGTCATTTCACATAAGTTCTTTCAATCTAGCAGATTGAATAGTGTACCATGTATAGTTGTGGATTTAGGCTATAAGATGGTAAAGAAGGACCATCTTATGACCTTGTTGAGTTACAAATCCAACAATTATCAAAAAACTTGGGAGCCATATGAAAGACAAAAAGTGTACAATGAACATTTGGTTCAATACTTGTTTGTATATTTTTCTATGTGCAGAACACGTTTCCCTCATTTGGAAAAGTTGCTTGGAAGACCAATAGGTATTTTGCAGTGCAGATTGGAGAATACATAGAGAAACTTGGAGATAATTTTGAGATTGTAATGACAAGTTATTTTGAAGACTTTAAGAAGTCAATGAAACAAAGACTGAGAATACCAGTGTCACTAGTAGAGAAACATTTCAATGATGTTTATTTTCTAGTTGATGTTGATTTCACTTATGTTCAAGTTGTTGTTCCAAGGGTGAGATGGGTCAGGCCATTGCCTTATGAAATTAATGTGGATGAGGCATTTGCAGTCATCACTACTTTACTGGTAGAGAAAGTAGATAAGAAGGCTACTGCATTTGGAAACTATGATGTAGCCAAGTCTAAAATAACAATGGACTTGAAGATGGCTTCTATGATGAGGAAGAAAAATAAGATTGTGAAAAAGCTTAAGGAATAATTTGGTGAAGTGGTAGAAGGAGATGAATAAGAAGAGCATAATGAAGATGATGACGAAGATACACCTGCTCAAGCACCACTTGCTCTCATGCAGGGTCAAGGTGAGGACCAAGGAGAAGAAGAATCAAAATTTGATGAAGGTGTTGAGAAAGAAGAATATAATGAAGCACCCATTGCAACAGAAAAGAAAAAGAGAAAATCAAAGGAGCCAGCAGCAAGCAAACCCAAGAAAGTTGTGAAACCTTCACAAAAAAATCCTATAATTCCTATCACAAAGACTAGCACAAGAGCTACTACTAAGAAGACTTGAGAAGTTGAGAAGCCTAAAGGCAAGAGAGCCACTACAACTATCAAGGAAGATGAACTTGAGCAGAGAAAAAGGAGAAAATATATAGCTCCATCTGAATTAGATGAGGAGAGGACTGAGTTAGATGACAATAGTCAATTTTAAGTGGTAAGCCACAATCCCTCTTCTAATTTGGACAACTTGTGTGATGATATCAAGAACAATGTTTATTTAGCAGGATTCACACATGTTGAGTTTGACAAACTTGGTAAAATAGAAATGAATAAGCTTCAAGAATATGTGTATAAAATGATGGCCACATTTAGTAATACCCCTATTGAGCTTGCCAACTCTTTACACAAAATTCTATATGATAGAGTTGAGAAAAGATGGCAATTCAGTTTAAATACTGAAAGAAATATTAGGGAGAGCACTCTTGCTAGAGTAATGCCTAAATCAGATAAGTCATCTATGACTAAGGCCATTAATAAGTATAAGGAGAGATTTTCTCCAAAATATAGAGCCTTCAACATTTTATACAACAACATTGAGGAAGTTGTCAAACAGAGCACCCAAATATGGAAGGTTATCTATGGTTTGCAGACAGAACAAGCTATTGGGCAAGCACATGTGGAAGTAGGTGAAGAAAAAGTTGAACAAGAGGAAGTTGAGGTAACAAAAGATAAATCTATAAGGGAAGGACATGAGGAAGGTACTATAAAAGAAGTAGATATAGAGGTTATGGCTAAGGAAGAGCAACAACAAGATCATAATGTACCAGAGGTACATATGTCAAGTGTCAGTCCCCCTCATGTGGGTAAAGAGGATCAATAAGCAGAAACAGTAAAGATCAAGGATGTCTCTGACAACTCCACTCAAAACATCAATCCCTTAATAAAGGAGGATTTGAAGAAGATATTGGTTGATTCCACCACCAAGGAAAAATTATGTAGCCATCCTATTTTGGTGAGCGTAGATGAGATTGAGGAGGCACAATTGGCATCTACAGGGGAGAAAACTCAAGAATTATCCATTGCTCCTCCTCAACCTATAGAAGTGAAATCTACCATGCCCATGGTAGTATATCAAATTAAGGACACAATGTCCTCACATGTTAGCACATTGGGGCAAAATATTTTAGTGCATGTAGTTTCAAAAAATGAGAAAGATGGGACACCAGTCCAAACATGTTAGTAAGCTAGTCTTGCACCTAAAACATAAACACAAGGTGATACAAAGATCATAAAAAAGGGGAAGGATAAGATTGAAGATTTAGTCTTGAATATGAAACCAAAGGAAGAGATAGAAATTTAGACACTAGTTACCCTACCAGATACTTCTACTCCTATTCCTAGTCAAGCACTTCATAGGCCAAGTGTAGAAGCTACACCATTGCAGTCGTCAAGGCTTAGTCCTAGCACATCTAAGGTTGATGAGGTCACATCCTATGGTGATATCAGATTAGATGAGGTGATTGAACTACCAAAGTTTGATCTTGTATCAATCACCATAGAGAAAATGGGCATACTGTAGGATGCTCTAGCCAGAAAGAAACACCAAGAATTGCTCAGAAGGGATCATAGGTAGAAACAAGCACTAGATGACATCAAGGACATATTTCTTGATGCATTCAACCTATCTACACTTGATGAAGCCAAGATAATCATTGATCAGTTAGAAAATATTGTGAAGAAGATCAATGATGAAGACCTAGACACAAATGTCAAATTGTTAGAATGGTCTGAGAAGAAATTTCATGCCAAGGTAACTAAAAATATATCAAGTGCCATTGCACTTAGTCAAGTTGTGTTAGCAACCAAAATTGATGGTGTGAAGAAGGTGTTGGAGAAAATTTTCTCTCTTTATACCAAGGTGTGTGATGTACCCCTATTCACACAAGAAGTGCAAAGACACATTTGACCACCTAGAGGGAGATTTGAAGAAAACAAGTAACATCCTACAACAATCTCCTGGTCAAAGCCAGTCTCATATTAGACAATTTTTGTCAGCCCAAGGTCGGTTAGTAGCATTGCAAGCTCAAGATGCAAAAATTTGGGCTACACTGATCAATATCTAGTCCATGTTGACCCCTCACATAGAGGTGTTACACAAAGAATTAGCCTTTGCAGAAACAGTGATGAAGAAAGATCCCCATATTTATACTCATGAAGACCTAGTTAACCTTGCTACCAAGATAGCTATTCAACTCAAATCTCTAGAGGTAGCATGTGACAACTAGGATGTAGCACTAAAGCTCATAATGGAGGTTCATAAATAATTCTTGGACAAACACACTATCCCTAAACCACCCATGACATAAGTGTCAAAAAGGGGGAGAATGAGATAAAAGGGGAGAATTCATAAGTTTTGGGGGAGATCAAGCAGAGCTAGCACAATAGATCTAATCAACGGGAGTATTCAGATTTAGAAAAGAACAATTAACTTAGGGGGAGTTATAAAATTTTGAGGTATGACTAATAAGTCACAAGTTTTGCAAAATTTTGAAGTTCTAAAATTTTGTAAGTAAGTCAAGTATTGAATAGAGATTATCTGAGTTATGCTCATAGATTAAGGATATTCATGCATGACTAGGTTTTTTTGCCACTCATGTCAAAGGGGGAGATTGTTAATCTCATATTGGTTTTGACATATGAGTGACAATACACCTAAGTCATTTACATGATAGAACTTAGTTCATGCCAAAAAAGTAATGTATTCCAAGAATAAGTTATCAGATAGTGTATGTCGAGCAAGGAGATATAGAGCATGTGTCGAGTAACTAGTAAGTGTCAAGTCACTCAAGTGCCAAGTAGATAGTTTAGGTCAAGTGATTCAGATGTCAAGTGATCAATGGATGTTGAGTCATTCAAAGGTCGAGTTGCAGCATTGAAGATATAGTGGATGTTGAGCATTAGGGTCTTCAAGTGCCGAGTAAAATAGTTTTGGACATAGTTGTTTGCAATGGCACAAACCTCTATGTAAACCATTTTTGAGATCACTTAAGGATTGTTTTGTGATTCTAGATGATAAGAATGAATCTATATTGAGGATTCCTATGTAGTACATGCAACCAATTAGTTAAAGGGATGGATTAAGCGAAAAAATGGGTAAATCACAATTGTTAATTCATAGCTAACCCTAAGTCACCTAGGTCTTCTTAAGGAAGGCAAACCATAAAACATTAAAAAAGAGAAGAGTGAAGTTTGCATGCATAGATAGAACATTCATGGTGACTAAGGAATTATGAATTGAGTTATACATTGCAAAATTAGTTAGAGGAGAACAAAGGAAAGAAGTTAGAGAACATAAGTGATACATCTGATTAGAGAGGATCAAGTACACATCAAAAAAGAGGTGATATGTTATCTAGCAATAGAGTGCTAACCAAAGGATCATTGTTGAGACATTCTAATAGGTGAATCAATTAAATCTCTTAATAGAGTAGTCCTAACAAGTTGTTGTAAATCTGTTAACAAGGTGCTTACTTCATTATAAGTTTAAGTCCTTTAATCAGGCACACTTCTAATAGTTAAAATCCTTTAACAAAGTAAGATCTAACAATCTTGTAAGCCTTTAATAGGGTAGACCTTTTACAAGGTAGATCATAGTTTATGATCAAACATTGTAACCTTCATTGGATACACTTTACAACTGCAGTAGTGAAGATTTATGGGTTTCATCCCCACCCTAGTTTTACCTTCTCATTGGAAGGTTTTTGGGTAACCAAATATCTTGTGTCATATATGTGGTGAATGTTATTTTCTTTCATGCTATGGATGAATATGTTTAGCTAGCTATTTCATTTTACATGCAAATTGTGAGATGGACATGTAGTGAATGATTTTATGGTTAAAGTTTTGAAGGACTAATTCACTCCCCCACCCACCCACACCCCCCCCCCCGCCCCCACCTCAGAGTTTACTTTCCCTATTTTATTTCCAACACTTGATTGCAATTTTTTTTGACTTTGTGCGCATCATAGGATTCTTGGATATGTTTATAACATTTGTGTTATCACAATATATCACAACAAGTTCAATAATATCTTCCTTCATACCTTTCAATAATTGCTTGATCCACACAATGTTTAAACAATTAACTCTTGCAACAACATATTCAGCCTCTATTGTGGATTGAGAAATGTAGTTATGTTTCTTTTTTGTCCATGAAATCAATCTCTTTCCTAGAAAGCAAGCACCTCCACTTGCACTCTTTCTATCATCAATAATTTTTAGCCCAATCAACATTTATGTAAACTTTTAGTTCAAACATGTCACTCTTCTTGTACCATAATCCATAGTCTTATATTCCTTTTAGATATCTCAATATCCTTTTCAAAACCATCATGTGATTTTCCCTAGGATTAAAAGAAAATCTAGCAAAAATACCAATAGCTAATCCAATGTTAGGTCTGTAATGTACAAGATATTGAAATTTTCCAATTATCAACCTATACAATATTTGATTTACTCCAACAGAATCATCATTCTTTTAAAGTTTGTGTCCAGCCACCATAGGTGTTCCAACTAGACTTGAATCTTTCATTCCAAAAGTCTTCAATATCTCCTTGATATACTTTGATTGAGTAATGTAAATACCTTTCTTCATTTGATAAAATTGCAAACCAACAAAGAACTTGATTTCTCCAAACATTGACATCTCAAATTCTTTCTTCATCTCATTAGAAAATGATTTCTACAACAAATCATGTCCTCCAAATATGATATCATCAACGAAAATTTCAACTAGAAATATCTTATTATCATATTTACTTTTCAAGTACAAATTTCTATTGACATTAGTTCTTACAAAACCAATTTTCACCAAATAAGTATGTAACCTTTCATACCATGCTCTAGGAGCTTGCTTCAAACTATATAATTCTTTGTGTAACTTACATACCCTATTCCTCTTTCTAAGATCAAAAAATCATTTAAGTTATTCAATGTATACTTCTTCCTCCAAGATTCCATTTAGAAATGTAGATTTGACATCCATTTGGTATACTTTGAATCCTTTGTAAGAAACATATGCAAGAAAAGTTCTCACTCCTTCCAACCTTGCAACTGGAGAAAATGTCTCTCCATAATCAACTCCTTCCTCTTGTGGATATCCCTTACAAACTAGTCTTGCTTTGTTCCTTGTGACTTCACCTTTCTCATTCAATTTTTTTATAAAAATCTACTTGGTTCCGATAATATTCATATCTGTTTGCCTAGGTACCAATGTCCATGTCTTGTTCTTCTCTATTTGATTAATGTCTTCATTTGTAGCCTTAATCCAATCTTCATTCCCCAATGCATCTTTAACTGACTTTGGCTCAAATTCATATAACAAAAAAAATATGTATCATTCTTTAGCTTACTTTTGTCATGAATCCTAAATCTTTGCTTCCAATGTTTTGGTCTAGTGTATGGTTCTTCCTAACATACTTTGTTAAGACAAGTTTGAGTCTTCTCTCTTTTTTTTTGCAATTCACTTGATTTTGTTTGCTTCTCTTCTTCAGGTGTCTCCGGCTACAACTTGGCATATTTTGTCTAGTGTTTGACCTCCTCATTCTAACATTCGACTTCTTTATTCTGTAACTGGACTCCTACATCCTGATGCTCAACAAATCTTTTCTACTGAACCTCAACAATAGCTAGTTGTTGATGTTTGATAGCCTCTTTCTCTAGCTCAACTAAGGTACTAGGTTCTCCTTCATGGATGTAGAGAAAATTCCTATAATCTTCAAGTTCTTTCTTGCATTCCTCTTCATTTTTTTTCTGCAAATTCATCAACTCTAATGTTTGCACTTTCCACAATTTTGTTAGTGTTAGAATTCAAACACTTATAATCCTTGCTTTTGGTGGAATATCCTCGAAATATACATTCATCACTCTTTGCACCAAGTTTTTCTTTCCTTGCATCTTTCAATATGTAGCATTTTCTTCCAAAAATTTTTAAATAATTCACATTAGATGTATAGCCATACCAAAGTTCAAAAGGGGTTTTTTTTGTACCTTTCTTAACTTGAACTTGATTCAATGTGTGAACAACAATACTTACAATTTCTCTCCAATACTTTTGTGAAGCAATCTTCTCCTTCATCAATTTTATAACACAGTCCATGATTGATCTATTCCTTCTTTTAACTATCTCATTCTATGGTGGAGTCCTTGGTGAACTCATTTGTCTCTTTATTCTTTTGTCATTATAGAATATATTGAACTCATCAAATATGATTTCACCACATGTATCTAATCTCAAGCACTTCAAACTCTTTCCTATTTCCTTCTCAACTCTAGCCAAATACCACTTAAACTTTTGAAATGCATCAGATTTTTTTTTAAAACATCACAATCATCATTTTAGAGAATTAATCAACAAACAAAATAAAATGTTTCTCAGTATAATAGATTTGCAATCCAATAGAACCACATAAATCAGTTTGAACCAACTCCACAATATCATCAGAATAATAAGTCTTTCTCTTGAAACTAGACTTTGTCATTTTTCCCATTTGACATTGTTTACACATGACTTTATCATATTTTTTAAATTTTGGTAACCCTCTTACTCTTTTCATCTTACTAATGTATACCAAATTATCAAATTTCACATGAAATAACCTCTTGTGTCATAACCAAACATCTTCATATTGTACAAATAGACATGTATCTGCAGATAGGTCTAGATAGAACAAGTTACCTCTCATTTTCTCACCACTTCCATGTAATTCACCAATAGCATCAAATATTTTTGCCTTCTTGTTTTGGAATTCAACTTGGCAGCATGAACTATTCAACTGTGCCACACTCAACAAGTTATATTTCAAACCATCAACCAAATATTTATTGTCACATCTAATCTTATCATTCAATATAATTGATACTTTACCTTTAACATAACATGGTGCATCATTACCAAACTTAACACTACTTCCATTATAATATTCTAGATTTTCAAACTTAATTGTATCACCAATCATTTGATATGAGAAACTATTGGTGTAATTAAGTATTTACTAATTACACTTTACTTAAGTTTACTTATGTTAATGCATTAGCATATTAGTTGTCATGTAGACACCTAAGAGTTTGTAGATTCATATGAGTTGTCATGTAGACAACACAATAGTTTGCACTCCAATTGAGCACATGTTGTCTACTACATCTCTTTATGAGATACACCTTTGCATTCTTATCCTCTCATTGTTGCACGTAGATTCATGTACAATGGAGGATAATCCACTCTTGGTGGACATGTGCTTAGTTGTTATGCTTATCTCTTTGTTGAATCCTATTCATATTAGTTGCCTTTATATATAAGACAATTCTTTGACATATTCATCCAATTATCTAATTAATTCCTTCTCATTTGATCATATCTTGTCTCTCTTGTGCTATCTCTAGCTTCTAGATATTGGCATTTCATTCTTGCCTTAGGAAAATTCTTACATGGTAGCAGAGCTATACCAAATTCTTACATGGTATTAGAGCCATAGGAGTATCATTACATAGCCAGTGGAGAGATTTTTTTTTGCAGGTCAAGATTGGAGCTTGCTGGTGCAAATCAGATATTGGTATCACATTTAAAAGGTCAAAAAACTCCCAAATCGACTTTTGTTTCATCAAAATCAGACATCTAAGGTGAAATCTAAAGTCATTTGATTTTTGGACATGCAACGATGGTGATTCAAGAAATATAATTACAGAGGTGATTTTCAAACAGCAATATCTCCCTCATATGGACTCCTTTTTTGGAGTAATTTTTTTTTGTTTTGGGGTAGAATTTTGTGATCTACACATTGGTGCAAGTTGTTTGTGATCTTTGTTCCTGAATTTTTTTGAAAATTGCCAATCCCAATTTTTACAACTTCAGAGGCTTCATTCGGGCTCATATGGACACATATTTAGGTGCTATTTTTTTTGGAAGTGCATAATTTTTTGTCTACTTTCCAGATCTGGTATTAGTTTGAAGTAATGTTGAGTTGACATAATACTTTCAGTATTTGGTCATTTTTGGCCTATTTTGGCACTTGTAATTAATTAGATCCTTAAGAGGTCATGTGCCTTATCTTGTTGAGTCATATATAGCTTCATATTTTCAGTTGTAAATATCAAAAATCAAAGTTCCACTTTGGCCCAAAATTGGCAAGTGGCTATTGTACCCACACTAAATATAAAGTTCCAAATAATCTTTTTTGGGGTGGGGATTCTTTGATTGAGTGAAAGGGGGGTTGTGTCTTATGTTCTTGTATCTCTCTTTCTCTCTTGTGCTCTTTTAATTTTTTGCATCATGGGTTCACTTAAAACTCCACTTCTAACTTCACATAATTATACTACATGGAAAGATATTGTATGGAGTAGACTAATGGAAAAAGGTTTAAATCTATATGTCAATGGTACAATTGTAAAACCCAATGATGTTGATGCACAAATTGATTGGAAAATTAAAGACAACCAGGCTTTAGGAATTATTACGAGTTGTGTTCATAGAGATCTCTTCTTCCACATTTCCATCTTTAAGGATGCCAAGGGTGCTTGGGACAAACTTGAAGGGCTATATGGTAAGGTGGATGAGGAAAAGGGATTCCAAATTGAGGATGATCTACTTCTCTTAGATCCTAAGAATTATGACACAATTCAAGACTATGTCAACAAAGCTAATGAGTTGAGAGCGCTACTTAAGGATTGTGGTAATCCTATGAAGGATGATAGATTAATTCATCACATCTTGAAGAGGCTACCTTAAAAGTATGCACCTTTTGTTTTGAGTTACAACACTCACAAGTTAACCATGGGAAGTGCCTTCAATAAGCTTTCATTTGATGTATTTGCAAAAATGTTGATGTTGGAACAATCCAAGTTGATAGATATGGGAGTTCTCAAGTCATCAAAGTCTAAAGCATTGGTGGCTAGTAATAAGAACCAAACAAATCAAGGTGGCAAAAGTTTCACCAAAAAAAAGAAAAAGTAGTGGAAGCCAAAATCACAATCAAAGATGCAACAATCTTCCTCCTCACAACAAGGCAATTCTTCTTCCAACAAGAAGGGAAACAACAAGAAGAAGGATAAACTATTTTGTGCATATTGCAAGAAACCAAATCATGATGAGCATCATTGTAAGACTAAGAGAATGGATGAGTTGGAAAACTTACTTAGGAAGAACAAAATTAATGTGCCAAATGCTTCCAAGGATTCAAATTCATCCACTTCAAAGGGAAAATATCAAGCAATTATGGTAAGTTCAAGTTCTTCAGGGGAATGGATTCTTGACTCAACTGCCTCACATCATATGGGTTCTTCAAAAGGGCACTTTTCTTCATTGGAGAAATCTAAGGTACCTCACATCTTTGTAGGGAATGATACACAACTGGAAGTTGAAGGGAAAGGACAAGTTGAGATGGACAATGGAGAGTTCAAAGATGTTTTCTATGTTCCTAACCTTAGCACTAATCTCCTTTCAATTTACCAAATCACTCACTGTAGAGGTGGAAATAAAGTTGAGTTCCTTCCTAATTCAATAATGGTGTGAAATCTTAAGGATGTTTCATTGGTTGCAGTGGGTAAAGTTAATCATGACACAAGGCTTTATTCTTTCTCCCACTTTGTACCTAAGTCTTCTTCACATGCCTTCTTGACACATTCACAATCACAAAGTAAATTATGGCATGAGTGGTATGGACATCTTGCCTTCTGCTATCTTCATCAACTTAGCTCAAAAAATATGGTCAAAGGTCTACCTACATTCAACTTTTCTAAGGGTGAATGTTCAACTTGTTCAATAGATATGCATCTACAAGAAAAGTTTGACAAAGGGAAGTCTTGGAGAGCATCAATTGCTCTTGAGTTGGTTCACATAGTTCTAGCAAATCCTTTTTCAATGACATTAGTTAGCAAGAGTCATTATGTCCTCACTTTCATTGATGAACTTTCACACTACACATGGGTCTACTTTCTTGATCACAAGAATGAAGTGTTTGATAAGTTTCTAGCCTTCAAGAGTCATGTTGAGAAGCAATCAAGTAAATCCATCAAGGTTCTTCATGTGGACAAAGAAAGTAGATATGTGAACTCAAGACTTAGAGAATGTTGTGAACTTGAGGGTATTGATCTTCAAAATCTTGTAGCATTTAGTCCACAAAAGACAAGTGTTGCAACAATGAGGATTTATAACTCTTAATTCAATGACAAGTTGCATGATTCAAGCTAAGTCTCTTGATCCATCACTTGAGGTAGAAGCTATATAAGTAGTGCCAATCACATCCTTAATAGATATCCTCATAATATCTTAGATGGAATTACTCCTTCTCAGGCATGGTGCGGAAGAAAACTAGTTGTGAAACACTTCAGAGTTTTTGGTTGTCCAACATGAGCACACATATCTTCAAGGGAATGCAAGGCACCACCACCAAGGCCTTGTACTTTCATTGGATATGAAGAAATTGTTAAGGCATATAGACCTATGGATCCTGAGAATCATGAGATATTCATAGAGAGGAATGTTCATTTTGAGGAAAGTTCATCGAGCTTATTCTCTAATCCTCTCCATACTTCATACATTGTGGAAACTGATAGTGGCAATAGTGATAGTGATTTAAAAGGCTCACTTTTGGTGGATCCATTTGATAGATGTAGGACAAGGTCACAACATTAGAAAATTCCACATGCATACATTGCTATAGTGATAGGTCTATGTAATTCAGTACAGTTAGGTACACCTTATCTTCTAGTTCCAACATCAAGGGTTGACTACATGACAGATATTTCAAGTTTGTTTGTGGAGTCTAGCGTAGAAGATTTGGGAGACATTATTGATGATATACATCTTCTCTTTGATGAAGAAGATCCTTCTTTAGTTGTTGCAAGGGAACACTCTGACCCTCTTGTCCATTCTCTACATGATCAGTCTTACAAGGTTGATATGATTGCAAATCCTTATGTATAATAATTGCAGGAGGTCTCTTTATCATTTGAGAAGATAGTTGGTTCTTTGCGATATGTTCTACACCCATCCTTGCTAGATCCAAACTTGTTCTTTTTACTAGTGTTGGAAGGGGCAACCGTCAGCATCAACATAGGGATAGTTGAGCAATTTTCAGAGACACCTTTCATCTTTAGGATTCTTTCTACACATTGGGGAAGCATCTTATATGTACCTATGACATTGTTTCTTCCTAAGGGGAGGAATATTATTCAGCGGTCATGGATCAACTTCTACATTCATCTTGGAGTAGTTATCACTAATGGGAATTTTGTATTGAGAGGGGACTACCTTGTCTCCTTTCTTCTTCTTCTACTCCTCTCTTATGGGGGGGACCTTTTCCTCTTATGGGATTTTTTCCTTCTCATACTTCTCTATTGTATATACATGATGTATGTTGTAATGGGGGGTGGGAGTCTTAATTACTCCATCCTTCCATGCATCTTGTTTTTTCATATCTCTTTTTTAGGGGAGGGTTTTTTCCCATGAGGTTTTCTCTCTTTCTCTACTTTATGAGAGCCTGCATGCTTTTTGCATTTTGTACATGTGTACCTAACATGGCCGAGTAGTCAAGACCCTAATTGTATTATCATTTTTCTTTTATGAGCTTAAGTGCATTCCCCTCAGTTGCACTTAAGGGGGGGTGTTGGTGTAATTAAAGATTTACTATTGGAGGATAATCCACTCTTGGTGGACATGTGCTTAGTTGTTATGCTTATCTCTTTGTTAACTCATAGTTATATCAGTTGCCTTCATATACAAGGAACTTCTTTGATGTATTCATCCAATTATCTGATATCCAATTATTTGATTTATCCATTCTCATTCGATCATATATTGTCTCTCTTGTGCTATCTCTTGAGCTTCTAGATCTTGGCATTTCATTCTTGCCTTAGGAAAATTCTTACATGGAATCAAAGTTATACCAAGTTCTTCTAGAAACCACTCTCAATTATCCATCTATCATTCTTACTCACATGTGAAATTAATGCAATTTTCTCATCTTCATCAGATTCTTCTTTAATTGCAACACAAACAACTTCTTCATCATTTTTATTAGAATCACTATCAGAACCATCTTCTTCATCAGTGTACCAATATTTCTTACTTTTTCCTTTGTAGTTTTTGTTACCTCGGTTGTCTCTATTATCTCTTCTTCCTTGGTATTTTTTGTCTTTCCTTTCCTCCTTTTCGTCTATGTCAGGACACCTTGCTGCAATATAACCAATTTTGTTATATGTAAAACAGATAATATGTAGTTTACCTTTGTATTTTTATTTTCTTCTTGGTATCCTTCTTGCCAATAATTCTTCAAGGTCATCAAGGTCATCCTCTAATTCACTATCATTGTGCACATGCCTACTCCTCTTCTTTCCTTTAGATCCATCAAGGGTTAGTTGAGATGTGAAAACACATTCAATACTAGCAGGTGAATAATTATCAAAATTTGACAATTCAAATGTAGTGAGTCTACTAGTCAGACTATCTAAGGTCAGATCATTATCGGGTGCACATCTCAATTCTTGAATTTCATATACTCTAATTGCATAGATAGGGATTAAAATCCTCAATACCTTGCTGATCACTATCTCATCAAATATGATTCCTCTAGATCCTTTAATAGCATTCACAACTTCCTTGATTCAGTTGCAATACCTGTGCAATAGTTTCTCCTTCTTTCATTCTTATGTCATCAAACTTACCTCTATACTCTCTACTTTATCTCTTAACAAATTTTTGTCTCCTCCATGAATTTGTGCCAACTTGTCCCACATTTTCTTTGTAGTAGTGCATTCCTTCACATCATCAAATTTACTATAACTCAGGGAAGATGTCAGATCTATCATCATTTGATTATGTTATTTCTTCTCCTTCATTTTTTCAATAGTCATGGGTCTAGGTACTTCAATGTATTCATTTTTTAGATAGTATGTTGTAAATCTCCAACTCCAAATAGAGGCAATTTCATCAACCATTGTTGTGTTAGAAAGTTCTCCTTGTTTAGCTTAGGTACCTCTCTCTTATACATCTAGATCTTTGCCTTCAGTCCCTTTAAACTTGCCTTACAAGCACTATAGCTCAGATACCAATTATTAGAATGATTAGAATAATGAAGAGGGGGGAGGGGGTTCACTCAATTATCCTCGGGTTTGGATGTACCAATTCAACTTTTAAAAACTTTAAACAACTTATACAAACTCAATAAACCACTCAATCAATATAGCATCTCATCAACAACTTAACATATTAATTCATCACTTAATTCTATGTTTTGTATATGTTGACTAATAGAAAATTAAATATTGTAAATAGCATGCATCACAACATAACATTCACACATGTATGACACCAGCATTTAACGTAGAAATCGAACTGGGAAAAACCACCAATAACATGCTAACAACTTTTCACTCTTCTAAAGTGAGCTTAGTTAAGAGGAAACCTTTTTAAAGGTTGCCAAATACACTATTAGCTGTGTCCCTATTATAGGATTTAATCATCCTATTAGGAGTGGCCTAGATCATTCCATTAAAATGTCACGTTGATTAAAGGATTTACAAATGATTGTTAGGTTAACCTTGATTAAATGATTTTGACTACAACAATGGTTACAAAGTAACAACAAGTTTGATATGTTTAGGTACAACTCACTTTGCAAATTTAGATCTTCATTTGGCTCATTTTCTAGTTTATTTACTAGACTTCATTATGATCCCCATCTTTGATATGCTTGGAAACCCTTCAAGAAATTACACTTCACCAATGTTCTCACTATTCCTCTGTTACTCTGTTCTTCATAGGTTCTCCACAAAACTATCAATCAACAATCAACCAACCTTAGGAAACATCCCTTATGCCTCCTTAAATAGGTATCTTAGATCTTTTTCCACTTAAACATCACTATAGATCTTAGGGTTTTGTTAGATTCAACAAATATATCAATTATTTTATCCTTCTACTTGTTTATTGGAACTTCTACAAACTTCTCTTTAAATCCTTGGCTTTGATCACATAACAAACTATTAGAATGATTAGAATAACTAGGGTGGGGGGAGTGAATCAATTTTCCTTAGTTCTAGATGTACCAATTGAACTTAACTAACTTCAAATGACTAATTCAAAATCAATAGACCACTCGTTCTATATAGAAACTCATCAACAACTTGACATAATTCATTCATTACTTAATTCCCTATTCAATATATGTCAAATAACATAAAATAAACAACTATAAATATCATGCATCACAACATAATATTCACACATGTATGACACCAAAATTTAATGTGGAAACCCATTTTGTGAGAAACCACCAGTAACATGCTACCAATTTTTCACTCTTCTAAACCAAGTTCAATTAAGAGCCAACCCTATTAAAGGTTACAAAACACATTGTTAGGTGTGACCCTATTAAAGGATTTAATCACCTTGTTAGGAGTGGCCTAGTTAGAGGGCTTTGGATCATTCTATTAGAATGTCACCTTGATTAAAGGATTTAAAAAATGATTGTTAGTTCAACCTTGATTAAATTATTTTGACTATCACAATGGTTAGAAAGTAACAATAGGTTTTATCTATTCAGATACAACTCACTTTGCAAATTTAGATCTCCATTCAGCTCATTTGTTGGCTCATTGACTTGACTTCAGTATAATCTCCATCTCTAATCTTCTTGGCAACCCTTTAAGAAATCACACTTCACCAATCTTCTCACTATTCCTCTAGTACTATGTTCTTCACCAATTCTCCACACAATCGACAATGAATAAAAAAACAACCTTAGAAAACATCCCTTATTTCTCCTTAAATAGGTAGCTTAGATATTTTTCCACTTAAATGTCATCATAGATCCTAGGGTTTGATTAGATTCAAAAAAATCTATCCATTATTTTATTTTTTTACTTATTTCTTGAAACTTCTAGAAACTTCTCTTTAAATCCTTGCCTTTAAACACACAACTAACTCAATTTGTGCATTAAATACTCTAGCTCACCAATCCTTATCATCCACGCATTTTGACCAATCCAAAAATTCAACTATGTCAACCTCAAACTCAATTCTTTCACAAACTGTTATTTTGCTGACACTTGGTCATCATTGTGTTCTCCAGATCGCTCATGTTGGTGTACAAATTTATCTTTTAATAAAAATAAATAATTAAGAACTTCTATGCCCAAATTTACAAGACAATTATAATTTCCCAACAATTGTGAAATCTTAACTTCTTTAATTCCTCTCTGAATTTTGGTAAGGTTTAGCTCCCTTGTTAGATATTCAATCAAAATATTCTTTTAAATGAGAATTGCTTTTAACCAGAAAGTAGTAAGTTTCCCATCTATTCTTGGATCGAGGGATAATCAAATAAACAACAACTAAATAAACAAGAAATGGTAGAATGGAGAGTGCACAATGTCTCTATCAATCACTTTTCAGAAGATATATAAAATAGATAACTTGTATAACATGTGCACAATGTAATTATCCAACATCAAAAATAAATTTTAATAGTTCAATATCGGTTCAATACTAAATCAACAGCGAACAATCCAAAGCATATAATCTTCAAATAATCAGATCTTTCTCATTCCAAAAAATAATCTTGTTCCGGTACAATGCTGAAAATCTAAAATGTTAAACTTAGATAAAAATTTATAGTATGATATCCATCAAAAATTTCCAACCCCTTACACTACTAAGTTTCTAGTTTAAACAAAGTGATATCTGAGAATCTCCATCAAAACCCAATTCCCAGATAGTTTAAAAATAATTAAAATAACCAACGAGTACGCAGACCCTTGAAACAACTAATTTAAAACATTGAAATTGAAAAGAACATAAAGTAAAGATTCCCTAGAGAGAATCATCATTATGCTTCTTCAGTGGCTCTTCTTCTTCCTCATTGTCATCTTGGATAGGAGGTCCTTGCGCTAGTTTCCAGACTCTGTATGCACCTATGAATTTTGACATGACATTCTTATTCAGGCTCTTTATATTCTGGAGGTGGTTCTTCCACATGTCCCTATCCTATTTCATTTTAGTGACACTATCTAGGTATTTTGAAAGTTGTTGATTACAAATGCTAACCATAGGTTCAACTTTAGCAAGCTTGGTAAGATCTATCATGGTCAAGTCAGCTCCATTTTTAATTGCATATAGTGGTTCTTCATACTACTTAACCAACATTTCTACATCTGAACCTCCTTTGAAAGGCGCCAGGGGAGTTGAACTAATAGTCTATAAGTCTTTGTTCAACCATCTTGAATTGTTTTGAATTCCTTCTCAAAGGACTGAATGTAGGAAATGGTTGAACCATGATTAGAGACCTGCCAAGTCATGTTCTTCTGCAATATATAGATCAGTCCTACATCAACCAGCTGCAATGGATTTTCCTCTAAGAATTTATCAGGACCATACTCCTCCACATCTACTAGCTGCATAACCATAGTAGAGAATCTTTTAGATTCCTCTTTGTATATTGTTATTTGAATACGAGCCTCATCTATCACTACTTTAGCAAGAGTAAATATCTTATGTAGGTCTCATATACACTTAGTAAGCATATTTATCGCACAATCAATCCAATTATGGATAACATAAATTATGGCCTTCCCATTCCTCAAATCATCCATTAGTTGTTGATTTTTAGGTGCACTGGGATCAAATGTGAGCCGAGATGAACTCTCAGTTGCAACACTTTGCCCTTTTAATGATCTTATGTACTCTGTCGTCATATGAATTTTTGCCTTTAGTCTCTTCTTCTCAACACCATCCTTGTTTTATTGCAGAATAATTTGTTTCATGGATGTTTCTACCCAGTGCTCCTTTGTTTCTCAGTTAGTCACCCCTAGATTGGTGCAAGTAACCTCAAAATTACTCAGGTCTAATGCACTAGTATCATCTTTCAAATTATAAGTCACCACGTCAAAAATGTTGTTGCTCATTTCTTGGTCAAACATTATCTTGGCTAAACTTTTAGTCCTTTTAGATTTTGAGGCTCTGGCAGTGTATTTAGTCTTAATGTCATCAATGGGGAAGAAAATGGGAACTAAGCTCCTTTTCTTATTAACCAAGGCCACTAGCCAATTTGGCATGGAATTTGAGGCCTTCTAAGGTTCCTTGCCTTTAAATGGAATATTCAAGTTCTCTATCCTCTGCGGAGAGGTTCCTACTATCATCTTAACCCACTAAAGGTTATCAATTAGGACACCACCCGAATCCCTGTCAGGCTCACTATCAACTTGAATAACTTCACTTGACCTGACAGGTGTTGCCATATTACTTCTTCTCTTAGAATAGTCCTTTTGCACCAGAGGGGGATTATTACTTTGCAACTTTTAAAACCTTGTTGATCTCCTATTACCTGCAGATTTGAAATGAACATCTAAACATGAATCAATTGATTTTTCAACATGTTAGGTCTTTTTCATTATTAACCAAGAATTTGTTCTCTCAAACACTGTCTTTGTTCTCTCAAGAATATTGTCCTCTTCTTAAAACTCCCAATTAATAATTGCTTTGCTAGAAATTAAAGATTGTGCTATTTAAGTGTCTGTTAAATATGCTTTATCTTCTCTTATACTAGAGAAATCAATATCCTTATTTCAATGGAAAATTTTAATCTGGAAAATGGTGAGCCTGCTATATTCTCTCCTCCAAACCTCTAGTTTGTCTTCACAATCTCCCCAATAGTCTTCAACATTAGGATTGTGCAAAAACTTCACATGAGAATTAAATAAGCTATGAGCTATCCATTTGCTATCAAAATTTTGTCTAGAATGATAGGAGCCAAGATGGGAATTGATTAAATATGAACTTATGCATATAGCATCCTCCATACTCTTACAGGTTAATTTACCTAGGTTGAGAAAAAAAATGAAATCAGAAGCTTCAACAGTTGAAAGTTTATTTATGACTGAGACCAGTTGCAAGATACTTCAGCCAATGTGAAATAATCAAGGGAAAACCTAGGGATCCTTAAAGGTTCTTTGTCAAAACCACCTAACCCCATGTAGGTAAACTTGGGGAATTGGATATAAATACTACCAAAGGTTTGGACAAATTTTAGAGATTTAGAAGAAAACCTACGGTGAGGGGAACCTTTCATTTCAAAACACAACTTCCCTGAGAAAATGTCATGAACTTTCCTAAAGTTTTCCAAAACTTTATCTCTATGCAGCACATGGTAATAGTTATATATTATGATATTTTTCACCTAGGGCTCATGAGGTAGATACTAAAAATCTTGTGTACTAGCCAGAATATATGTCAAGTATGAGGACATATAAAAATATTTCTTCATACTCAAAGCTCCTTTGAGTTGATTTCTTAGAGAACCAGCAATCAATTTGGCCTAGTCTAAAAATTGAGATACTTTCAAAACAATCTAAATATAAAAATACATTCATTCTTCAAAAGAAGATGCATCTGGGGAACCACAAATTTAGTGCAACAAGACCATGACATTGTGAACCTGAGAAGTCATTTGATCTTTCTTGAGAATCTTGGGTAACCTAGAGCCACCTTTATAAGGAGTTACAGTCCAGCTCTTTGCAATGACATTTCTATAAACATCGAACTTTTATGAAAATCTAGCCCATGATAAAGCAGGAGTCAAATCTAAAAATTCTTGTTCTTCAAGATGGAACAACTTGGACATGGTTTCCCTAGAGATATTTAGGAATATGTTTTTATCATTCTTCAAAATATTTCTGCTAGGTATATCATACCTCTACATACATTTCTGAATAAATTCCAGACATGGGTAGGCTTTTGGGAGATTGGAGGCCATAAGAAAATTAGTTTCCAAGACTTTGGTAGAGAAGGGCTATGCAAGCTTCTCACACAACCTCTCCATTACCCTGCCTAGATCAACCCCTAAAATATTTGTGTCTAATATAATAGGCGATTTACTACACAAACTGTAGGTATTCCCAAAAATGTGCAAAGTGGATTTCATGGTTTAAAATTCCCTCATGTTGCTTGAAAATTAAAGAAGCAAACACAAACTCTTCTGCTAACAAGTGAAAGAAAAAAGATTAAAGGGCTCAAGAATTTCTTGAATAGAAAAAATTATTATGACTACAAAAGATGATTCCCCTTCCTCAGACTCCTATTGCTGAAACTTAATCAACTAAAGAAAATTATGTCTTTAAAGAAGGGAAATTTCACTCATATATACTTCATAGAAAAATTAGGGCATCAATCATGGGAAGGACATAAGTAATTACACATGTCGTAGGAAAAGGAGGATGTGACAAGGTGGCATCCATCAATAAATATAAAGCGAGCAATTTAAATGATATGTTGCCTCTGCATGTACCAAATTTCTCTTTCACCTCTTAAAAATAAACCTTGGCATGACATTTGATAATTACCTTACTTTGGTTTATTAACCATCCATGATTGATGGCATCGCACATGGTTCATATCAAACCCAATGTGGCATCTAGCTATAGCACATCTTTTAAGAATTGGACTCCGTGGTGCGAAAAGATAGGGCCCACTAACCATATTGTATGAAGACCCAAAATAGTTTGAAGTGATGAACCAATTGAACCTCATTTCCAGCTGTTCATTTTTCAATTTTTTTTTCAATTGAGATGGTTGAGAAGTTTAACCTATAACAACTAGTGCATAGAAGACCTTAGATGGTGCAAGAATTGCATGATAGACACCAAGTTGAGGTTAGGAGGCAAGTATATGTTCCTTTCAGCATTGGAACCTATGATTTTGTTTTATGTGATGTTACTCCATTGGTAGGATGCCATTTGATCCTTGGGAGGGCATGGCAAGTAGAGAAGCATACATTATATGACAGGGCATTGAATAGTTACACCTTCAAGCATGGTGGAAGTCAAGTTTTACTAAGATCTTTGAAAGAAGAGGCAGCATCATGGAGGATGTCAACAATTTTTTTGTTTGAAAGAGTGGGGTTCTTAGGACAAAGGGAAAATGAAGAAGGTTTTGGTCAATTTTTTTTTTCTTGCAGGTTATTGGTTCCATGTTTCCAAGGGACTTGGAAACTTTTGAAGGCCCAGAGTATGGTACAGAAGCAACTAAGCTATAGGAGATTAAATATCCAAGTGTGATAAATTGGATTTTTTTTGTTTCATTTATGATTTATAAGGTCATTTTATTAAGTTTTGAGCCCATTTGAATCATGATGTAATGCTATGTGAAGCCAAATTGTAAAAGTTGTTCAAGTTATCCTATTATGGTCTTGGTTTGGTAAAAGTCATGAAAATGTAATAAGAGATGGTGAATCAGATGTAAAATGTCATATTTAGTCTATTTTAGAGTGTCTATAATGTCCATGTAATGTTTTGACAAGTTTGGAGTTAAAATGCACAAATTACCAAAAGTGCATAAAAAGTTGTAAAAGGGAAGTAAAATGGTTATGAGAGGTAGTTGTATGGTTACAACTACCAATGAGTCTATAAATATCATTGTATGGTTGAAAAAAATCAGATTGGAATATATTGGAAGGAAGGAGAACATTTTGAGACATTTTTTGGTGCAATATATTGTTGTTGTTTTGATTGGTTTTTTTCAGCTTTATTATTGGTTCCAGGCCTTGTACATCCATTTATGGCCTAGAAACCTTGTAGATATATATTGTTTAAATAGTGTGATTAATTATATTCTTTTTCCTATTTGTTTGGAATCATTTCAATCTATTTTGAGAAAGTTATGCATATTTTGGTGAAAGCTATCATTTGCAGATTCCAGGGAACAGTATTATTGAAGCAAGTGGTATGGAAACATATAGATGTTGTAGAATGACTAAATAGATTAAATGGAAATATATATGAAGTAACTTTCATTTCCCTTTCATTTTATTAATTTTCATGAAGAATTGTGCAAGTTATAAACCTTTTAGTGAAAACTAGTTTTCAACAATCTTCAATGGAGTGGCAGTCAATGATTTATTTTTATCTCATGAATTAATAAATGGAAAAATATGTATCTTATGGTTTTGAAAACTAGATTAATGGAGGGTTAATATGGTTTTAGTTTCATTCCAGATGGATATGTACTCAGAAAGTTATATGATGCCCTAGGTAGATTGAGGAAATGGAGTTTCAATTTTATGACAGTAAAATGGGTCTTGGTACAGAGACCATATCTTTTTATTGAGAGGTTTTATTTGGCTATTTTTGGGATATTTTTGAGAAAACCTAATTTTGAAAAACTTCACAAAAGGGTATTGAAAATTAATGTGTTTCCTGAAAGTTATGGGGTACATAGTACAGGTCTATAAATCTGAAACAGTTATTTGTGAGAATGGAATCAAAGCATATAACAATGTGTTGATGTTTGGTGATGGAATATGCCTCCTATACATTGTTAAAGAAATGAGAAGATTATTAGATAAACATGATCCTATTTGGTTGATTTTTTATTTTTTTTGAGTGATGCTCTTCATCAATTAGAACCTTAAGTCAGAGTTCTACATTTGAACCTTAAGTTGAGTCTAGTTCCTTGAGTTGATTCCAAGGCATTTGTTGAATATTTAATTTGAATTGAATTCCTTAAGGGGATACTGGAAGGCTCTGCATCACTTTTTAACTTAGTTCAAATGGTACAAAGGGTACAAGAGGTTCAAGATATATTAAAGAAAAATAGATCACTGAAAATTGCCTTAACCAAATTGTTTACAAGGGAAACCTAAGGGGTTGGACTTGGTCAACAATAAGCTTGGAGGAAGAAGGAAATAAAAGGAAAAGGTTTGTGAATGAATGATTGAAATTTTATCATACCTCAAATTACTTGTGACTCTTGGTAGAACCAACGGTTCAACATAAACATTTGAAAACAAGAGTGAACCAAAAATAAAGAATTAAAACGGTGACTCTGAAAAACCATGAACTAACAGGTCATCATTGGATCGCTCAATATCTACTATTATGTCCATCACTCAATGCACTCTAGCTTACTCTATCATTACAATCACTCAATTAATATTGTTATGCTCAGCTAACTCTTAAGTTCCTTAATCTTCTACTTCATCTCCTTCATTGACCTAGTGAAATTGTTACTTAGTTAAGCTTAGTGTTTTACACAACTTTTTGCCTCCTCTTGTAAATATCAATTCAATAGTCCTCTTCACTTCACATAATGATTAAACAACACATTATCTTGTTAAAGACTAATTAATAAAGTTCTCATTGCAATTCCATTATACATACTCATGTTTACTAAACAACTTCACTAGTTCATCTAGTTATCTCTCTTTTCAAATCTTCTTTATCAATCAACAAATATGGCACTCTAAACTATTAGTAAATGTCTCTCAAGTAGGTTTGGCATCAATGACAATATAACAATTATTTTAATTTTACTTTTCAACAATCTCCCTCTTTGGTATTGATGGCAACACCTCTAGTTTTCATGCAAATGCAAAAGACATTCTCATGATTTATCATCATCTACCTCTATAATTTGATATAGTTTCATTATGGTTCTCATCCATAGGTGCATGTATCTCTAGCACCAATTATAATACCAACTATATTAGTACTTGTAACAACTCACTCTTTGGCATCTCTTCTTGTAATTCAGCTTCACCCCTTTCACTAGATGGATGGTAACTATCATATTTCCCTCTTATATCTTAGCAAATATTCTACATTACATCCATCATCTTCATGTCACTAATCTGACTAATATTGCAATAATCACTTTCTCTGTCATCTTGACTTGACTCCTTGTAGTCCCATCTTCTCATGCTTCAATCCATCTTTTTCACAACCTATAGGAAATTAAAGTGTGACCTCTTGCATCAATGTGTAATATATTTTGATCATTTCATTTGATGCAATGTTTCATCTTAGCTTAGCTTGCCTCAGATAGGGGATTGTCCCCTTAATTACCTCTTAGATACTGAAAAGCATCCTTAGGTAAAGACTTTGTGCATATATAAATTGTATGCTCCTTTTTGTTCACATACACCAGTCTCACTTCTTTGTCTTGAACTAGCTCTCTCAAGTAATGATACTTGATAGCAATGTGTTTGGACTATGTATGCATCATAGGAGTCTTAGATATGTTTATAACACGTGTGTTCTCATGATATATTATAATAGGTTCAATAATCTTTTCCTTCATACCTTTCAACAATTGCTTGATCCACACAATGTTTGAATAATTAACTGCTATAACAACATATTGATCCTTTGTTGTGGATTGACAAATACAATTTTTCTTCTTGCTTATCCATGAAATCAATCCTCTGCCTAGAAAGAAAGGGCCTCCACTTGAACTCTTTCTATCATCATTTTTTCCTATCCAATCATCATCTATGTAACTTTCATCTTAAACTTATTACTCTTCTTGTACTATAATCCAGTCTTATGTTCCTTTCAAACATCTTAGGATCCTTTTCACAACCATCATGTAATTTTCTCTAGGATTAGTAGAAAATCTAGTAACAATACCAACAACTAATGCAATGTTAGGTCTGCTATCTACAACATTTTGTAATTTACCAATCATTGACTTGTATAATGTTTCATCCACTTCAACAGAATCATCATTATTGAAATTTTATGTAAAGTCAACATAGGTGTTCCAACTAGTCTTGAATCTTTCATTTCAAAAGTCTTCAATATCTCCTTGATATACTTTGATTGAGTAATGTATATAGCATTCTTCATCTAATAAACTTGTAAACCAACAAAGAACTTGATCTCTCCAAACATTGACATCTCAATTTCTTTCTTCATCTCATTATCAAATGATTTGCACATCAAATCATGTCCTCCAAATATGATATCATCAACAAAAAATTTAGCTAGTCATATCTAGTTTTCATATTTGCTTTTCAAGTACAAATTTTTATTGTCATTAGGTTATTGCAAAACTAATTTTCACCAATAAGTACGTAAAATTTCATACCATGATCTAGGGGCTTGCTTCAAACCATATGGATATTTGTGTAACTTGTATACCATATTCCTCTTGCTAGGATCAACAAATCCTTCAGGTTGTGTAGTGCCTCTTCCATTTGACTTCTGTAAGTCATTCTGATGGATGCAACCTTGTTGATCTTTTTTTGTGTTGGATCATGATCGTGACCATGAGTGGTCTACACCATTAAGGTGTTTGGATTTATGTTTCTGTATCGGTTGCTTTGTTTATGCTTTGACTGATTTATGAGATTATGATTTGATTTATGGTTCACTGAGGTTCGTGTCAGTGCTTACCAGGATCGATGTGGTATCATGAGGTTGTTTCGTGATTACCCTGAGATGTGTGCAGAGATTGCACTATGTACTTTTACCATGCTACACTAGACTAGGTTCCTGTAGCAGTGGGTAGTCATGTTTATGACTGTGTTTGCTTATGTGTTTTAAGTGCCTTTTTGTTGATTATTTAATCAATCTTTATTAAATGCTTAAGTAATTAGAAATGGATTGTTCATGTTGGATTATTTGGTTATGTGTTGCGAACATTTACCTTGTGATATTTTTATCCGAGAGTTATGTGTTACTTTGTGATGATTTACATTTGAGATGACCCGAGGGTCAGATGTTATACTTTGATTTCAGTATCATAGATTTTAGACTGCCATGTTGTTCAGTTGATCATTTTGCATGACGATGCCATTTGGAGATGACAATGTGTTTTTTTTATGATATTTGGTTATATGGTATTTGGACATACCTCTGATTATGTTAGGTGATGGATTTAATGCTATGGTTATTTACTTCATTCCTACGTTGTTATGCTTTATGTGAACGTGAGTGATGTAAATAGATTATTTTAATATAATTAAATAAATGGTTAAATTAGGTGATTTAATGCATTTATTACTTCGACTATGTTATTATATGCAATTGCACTTGATCGTGTTGTTTAGTGTGCAAGATTTATATCCCTGGCAGCAGCACATGGAGTTAGTGATTTAGCCTTTCATATTTTACCAATGTTGTCCTTATATGATTGACGTATCCTTAATTAAATGTTTAATTTAAACCTTTTGGTGATTATTAAATCCGAACTCATTTGCATTATGTGATTTGACCAATGAGCGTGTCTGTGCATTTAGAGGTTTGCATTGTCGCGAAAGATATTAAGGAAATTTATGTGTTTTGGGTTTTTGAGCTTTTTAATTGATTTATTTTAATTTCTGGCAGCTTTTCCATAGATAAATTCCTATTTATAGGAATAGTTTGTTTTCATTTGGGTCGATTCAGGGTTTAACTAGGTTGGCTAGTTAATTGCCCTAATCAATTATTCACTTGAAAAGTGAATAAATATCCAAAAAGGAATTTAATTCCTCACTTCTCACTTTTGAATTAGAAAGTTGGAGAGTAAAACCCAAAAATCCTCTTCATGAGGTTTTATTATTTTTTTTGTTGTGAGAGCTATGGGTGTGAGATCATCGCAAGGTTGAGCTCGTTGGATCCAGCTCGGGGAAACCTTGGATTGCCGCAATTTTTGGCCACTTCTGCGAGCATTTTATTTTCTAGTTCAGATTCTCATTTTTTCCCTTTTGGCTGTGAGGTAGGGCTTTCTTGTTTTATTGTTTCTACTTCTATTTTTGGTAGTCATTTGTTTGGAGGCTGAGAACTAGTGTTCCCCTTTGTTTCTGTATGCTAGTTCTACCTAGTTGGGTGGGTATGAACATTTCCCTATTTTTTGGGATGAGGGTTTGGAGTTATGCACCGTTATGTTGTCCGTTTTTGCATATGGTGTCTGATTCCATTTATTTTTGGATTTTTGGGGGTTTTGTGCCCAAAGGTCAAATGGGTTTTAATTTTGAAGTTTTCCAAAATTTGGGAGTTTTTACCTCGTTTTGTGTGCTGCCCTGTTTTCTCGAGTTTTCTTGGCACAATGTGAGTCATGGACTTGGATGATCCATTTGGACATCAGTTAGGCCACTATTGCACTTTTTTTTGCATTTGGATGCATGTCACATCTGTACTCCCAACTTTGTGTTTGGTTGGGTGTTTTTGATACCTGTTGTTATGGTTTCTTTTGGACCTTTGCTTTGTTTCATGGACACTAGGATTCGTGTAGAATCCACACTCTCGGATTGAGGCCGGTGGAGTAAGTTCATGACTTTTGGTCTTGTTACATCATTGGGATTCATGTACAATCCATACTCTCAGATTGAGGCCGGTTGAGTGATTTCATGATGTATGATTTTATTGGCTTTGGGATTCATGTAGAATATGTCCTTCCCATGTTGCTTTTAGTTGGGTGTTTTCTTTGCATTATGTTCTCATCCTATCATTGTGTTATGATCTTCGTGATGGTGGTATGCCACACACGATTACGTGCACGTACATTTATTGGGTGACTTGCGAGGCCCGATCTGTGGTACTTCTGGAAGTTATGATCATTGGGGTTGGGATGGGAGTATGCATGCCCACGAGCACTTGTCGTAGGATGAGCATGGGTAGGGTAGGGTAGCATATGGAGGGGGCTTCTATCTCACAACTCAGCGTTCATGGCGCCATGGGTTGGCAAAGGAAGCTTTATATAAGTGATAACTAAAAAAATGTGTGATTGGTAATAAAAACTTAAGATAATAAAATGTGTGAGCACTCGATTAAGTTCGAGGACACAATGTGTGAGCACCCATTTAAGTTTGAGGACACACGATCCGAGCTTGGGCTTGTTGATGCCAAGCGACTCTCCATGATGTCAGACCCTACTTAGTAGCCTATTGAGTGTCTGACCAAGACCTGTATTCCTTGCATTATCTTAGGTTCTTGGTTTCAGCCATAATATTGCTTAGCATGAGTGTTAGCCATGGATGTTTGTTTTGCATGTGTGTGTGGTTGGATCATTATCTCCATCAGTACGGTTGGTGTGGACCTATGGGTACCACGTGGTTGGGAGGCGTAGCTACCTTCACCACTGCTAGGGATCGGTGTACAGAGACAGTCTTGTCTTAGTGCGACCATTGTTAGATGTTTTCACTTGATGCTTCGAGTTTTAGAGTATGCTTTCTTGTGATTTATGCTTTCATTGAAATGCTTGGATATCATGTTTAGATGATGTTAGTTTATATAACGCATTCCCATATTATGATGTTTAGCATATGATTAGATGATGTGAGTTGTTGTAGTAGCATATCTATTGCTTATTAATGTTTAGCATGTGATAGGTGATGTTATCTACTATAGGATTATCTTATGCTTTTCTACTAGCATGTTAGATTTCCTTATGCTTATATTGTAGCATGTTTAGTAGTGATGTCCCTATTACGACAATATCGACGATTCGATCAGTGGCTTGGAATGTTACGTGTAGGGGATGGCTAGGATCCATGATGGTCTTATGATGCTATTGACGGTTGGGAGAAACCGCATACTTAGTTTGTTGATTTGTTTTTGTGATGTTATTTTTGTACATTGCGATGTTGCTTTTATTCACTGCAATGTTTATTTTAGTATGTTCATTACTGCTATGATTTAGATGCATAGATGTTCTTCTTTCTTGTTGTTTATGCTCTCAAGTGTTCATTTCTCGATTTAGGTGGATCTGGTACTTCTTGATGTGGAGGTTCTTTGCTCGGATTAGGTTGGTTGTTTGTGTTTAAGCATTTCTTGAGTTTCTTGGGCGACTATTTATCAGCATGGTGCAACATTTTAAAGTATCGCACACCCATAGAAATAGTGTCGTACGATACTGGAAGAGTATCACACGCCTTTTGGAGAAATATCGTGCGATACTGGAAAGTATTGCACCTCCTTTGGAGAAATGTCATACGATATTGTTAAAGAATTGCACGCCTTTGGGAAAAGTATTGCTCAACCTCTGAAAGTGTTGCTCTCCTTCTTGAGAAATGTCGCACGATACTTTATAGTGTTGTATTAAAGTATCACACAGGTGTTGTAGAAACCTGCCCGGGCCGACAGCGGGCACCTTTTGGTTTGACCCAAACTTTTTGAGAGTTGATTTGGATACCCTCTTCGGTGTTCTTCAACTATATGGTGTCGCATTTTGGATCCAGGTTGTTGTTATTCTTTTCCACTTTTGCATCTTCCTTTGTTGTCCTTCAGGGTTTAAAATATATCGTTTAAGTATAAGTTCCTTAAGATATATTTTAATATATGCAATGAATCTCTTGAGATAGGTTTTAGACCTCTTGGAGATAAGTTAAAGATTCTAGGAAATTTCAGGACTTCAAAAATCTAGACTTAGCCAATTTTTAGGGCTTCAGGATTTCAAGCTTATCCAAATTTCAGGATTCTACATTTTACCCTAGCTAGGTGTTTCGTTGATGTGTGGTCGGTTCTTCAAGCCCTCATCATGTGCGTGGTCTTTGTTGGCTTTGTTTGTGTGTGTATGTTTGGTAGTGGCGTTCGAAGATTCGTTGGTTGTCAGGATTGTGGTGAAGTCTTCCATTGTGATCTTTGTGATCCCTATATAATGTCATGTGAATTCATACTTGTAAAAAAAAAAATCTTGGCTTGTATTTCATCCTTGTTTCCAAGGATCTCCGGGCGGGGCATTACAAGTTGTTCAATGTAGACTTCTTCCTTCAAGATTCCATTCAAAAATATAGATTTGACATCCATTTAGTATACTTTGAATCCTTTTTAAGCAACAAATGTAAGTAAAGTTCTTAGTCCTTCCAACCTTGCAACTGGGGAAAATGTCTCTCCATAATCAATTACTTCCTCTTGTGCATATCCCTTACAAACTAGTCCTGCTTTGTTCCTTGTGATGTTACCTTTCTCATTCACCTTATTTATGAAAACCCACTTGGTTCCAATCACATTCTTATCCTTTGGCCTGGGTACTGATGTCCATGTCTTGTTCTTCTCTATTTGATCAATTTCCTCATTCATAGCCTTAATCCAATCTTCAATCTCCAATGCATCTTTAACAGGTTTAGGTTCAACATCAAATAGTAAAGATGTATCATTCTTCATCTTACTTCATGTCATGACTCATGAATCTTTATCTCCAATGATTTGGTCTAGTGTATGGATCCTCCTTACATACTTTTCTAAGACAGGTTCAAGTGTTCTCTCTTCTTGTTGTAATTCACTCAATTCTTCTTGCTCCTCTTCTTCAAATATATCTTTGACTGCAACTCAACATTGTCTATCTAGTGTTTGACTTGGTCATATTGATGTTCAACTTCTTCATTCTATGACTCATCTCATATAGCCTGATGCTTGTCCATCTATTGATGTTCGACAAAGCTTTTTTTGACAGTGCTTGGATGTTGATGCTCAACAACCTCTTTGTTTGGTTCAGATAAAGTACTAGGTTCTCTTTCATAGATGTAGACAAAAATCCTATAATCTCTAGGTTCTTTATTACTTCTTCATTCTTTTTTATAAATTCATCAACTCTAACATTTGCACTTATCATAATTTTCTTAGTGTTAGAATATAAACACTTTTATGCCTTGCTTTTGGTGGAATGTCCTAGAAACATGCCTTCATCACTCTTCGCATCAAGTTTTCCTTTTCTTGCATATTTCAATATGTGGCACTTGCTTCCAAAAAAAATGAAATAAATGACATTTGGTGCATAGCCATACCAAAGTTCAAAAGGGGTTTTTTTTGTAGCTTTCTTAATTTGAACTTGGTTTAGAGTATAGCTTGCAATACTTACAACCTATCGCCAACACTTTTGTGAAACATTCTTCTCCATTGTTAGTGTCCTTATTGTTGGAAATATAAGAGGAGTAACTAAGAGGGGAGGGGTAAATCAGTTACCACAAAAATAAATCCTAGATCCCTTAGATGTCACTACAAAACATAAACTCTGTTGAAACTATTGTTACTCGATTAACACACTGGCACTCAGTTAGCACGAACAATATGTTGTAATTTGACAAGAACAATAATATCAACTATTACTCAACAAATACTCAACATGCAAATCTTAAGATATTATCTATGATTAACCTTAATTAAGTTAGTTGCATACACATAAAATAAATAGCATGAACACAAGTGACACCAAGATTTAATGTGGAAACCTAATTTGGGAAAAACCACCAATTGCAACTAGTTACTGATTTTCACTCTTTTGAAGTGAGCCCTAATAGGAACCAACATTGTTAAAGGTTACAAAACACACTACTAGGTGTGACCCTATTAGAGGATTTAATCACCATGTTAGGAGTGACCTTGTTATAGGTCTTTAGACACTTCAATCTAGAAATACCACCTTGTTAGAGGATTTGGCAAATAACTATTAAGCCAACTCTGTTAAGAGATTTGATACATTTCTACAATGATTAGAGAGTAACAATGATATGACCTAATTATTGATGCAACTGTATTGCTGATTTTAGATCTCAATTCTGGTTCGAATACTTGATCCTTGTTGATTGAATGTATCTTTGTAGCTCCTCAAGGATATTTTTCTTATCCCTCCAATTCACTTCCTCTAACAATCTTCTTATCTTCCACACATTTTCACACATTCAATCCTCAACTTGACCTTATACTTATATCATAAACATTGTCAAGTCGACTTGAATACAACTTAGAATAATTAATATTCATCTTCTTAGTTAGCTAGAACCAACAAACAAATCTATTGAACTCAATATGCCAAAACAAGAAAATCCTTTGTAGCCAAACCAGCTTGGTAGACACTAACTCATAAATGATTTTCCTATGTTAACCAAGTGAACTTAGTTAACATTGCATCTTCATAAAATTCCTTTGGTAATTGAGTGAGCTTGGTTAGCAGTGGTTCCATCCAACTTTCCTTTGTTAACCGAGTGAGCTCAATTAACACTCAACTTCTATGAACTTCTCTTCCATGCCCGAGTGAACTCGGTAGACACTGTCTTTTGAACTTGGCAAATACTGGAATTGTCGACAGATATAGGAAATTGTCTTCATCACCTGAGTGAGCTCAACATACAGTGATTGCTAAAGATATGATATTTTGTGTAACATCAAAGACAATATACAATTGTTCAATTATTTTCAACAATCTCCTTCTTTGGCATTGATGGCAACACAACATGTCATAATACAATGAAATTTCAAAGCAGAATAAAGTAAGGAAAATATCCTTAGCTTCATTTTGATTCTCATCCATGAGAACTCCCTTTAATAGTGTGAACTCCCTCTAACTTCAGTTTCTCCCTCTGTTAGCAAACTTTCTCTTCAAAATCTTCTTCTGATAGCAAATTCTCCCTCTTTGATATTAGACCAAGTTCTTTCTCTTTGACATCTTCAAACAAAATTTCTATGATATGAAATTTATGCAAAAGAAAATATTTAGTGAAAATCAATGTACCTAATGTACTGATTCATATGCAATCTGCCCTTTCATTACTACATCAACTGGACTGATCTTCAACATGTTCTAGTTGATGCATCACTAAACTTTATTTAGTGAGCTTCAGATAGGGGAATAAACCTTAACTTACCTCTTAAATACAAGAATTCATCCTTAGGTAATGGCTTTGTGAATATGTCTACAATTTGTTCTTTTGTATTCATGTATTCCAATCTTACGTCTTTGTCTTGCACCAATTCTCTCACATAATGATATTTTATAGCAATGTTCTTGGTCTTGGTATGCATCACAGGATTCTTTGATATATTAATTGCAATTGTGTTATCACAGAAGATAATCACTAGATCTTTGATTTCTACCTTCATACCTACCAAAAATTGCTTGAACCAAACAACATTAGAACAATTAACTATTGTTGCAACATACTCTGCCTTTGTTGCGGACCAAGAATGGAATTTTGCTTCTTACTTGTCCAAGACACTAGTCTCTTACCAAGTGATGAGTGCCATTTATAATCCATTTTATGCCATATTTTAATCCATTTCACATACTTTCATACTCACTACTCTATTCTATTCCATTCCATTCCATCTCATTATTACCATTTTTACGTTGCATATGATTTAATATAAATAAGTAGTATTTAATATTGTTTTTGGATTAAAATATAGAAAATTCATTATTGGTTGCTTTTTACTAATCTTTATTTTCACTGTGTGCTGCTATGTGGAACAAATCCCTGTGTTGCTTCCTTGATGGGAACATCTTGTCACATTTTCAACAAGAACTGATGAGGAAACCTGCAAACCTTAACTTGTAATAAAAGACACAATTGCTAGATGGAGAAGAATATCTTCCATTCTTATTTCCATTTCCACTCAAACTACTTTTTAATATGTGGATCCTCCCCATAGTCAAGTTGTCATTACAAATAATAAATATATATATTACAACCATATTATTTGGGAACCTATAGTGAAGAAACATGATAGGAATGACCAGAAAATAGAAAAAGTCTCAACTAATAGAAACTTTTGTTTCTGCTACGAGTGGTTCCAAATCTGTGGCTTAACTTCTCCTCGTATTTGCATTTTGTTATTCCATTCCAAAAACATGACTAAAGATAATATCGTTGCTGCAAACAATAAAACGTTACCTATTCTTGGCATGAAACACCTCCATTTGATATTTATTGCATAATCATTCATTTACTAGCTTACATCTCTTTTTTTTCATTGGGAGATGGATATTAAGGTGGGACATGAATCACTATATTCTTTTCACCTTCGTAACAAACTTTTTTATGTTTATGATAGGAGAAATCGATTGATCTATTATTATAACAGTAATCATTTTGGCCTACAATGTATGGCCAAGGTTTATATGAGTTAATAACCATAGGTCTAAACTTGTATAGTTGTTATTTGCTACATGTATATAAGCATCCCTATGTAGATTGAAATATATTGTTCTCCCTTTGTAAAATTTGGGAATGAAATAAAAGTTTTGCTGATGAATCCAACGTAGCAAGAAATAATTTTATCACTCACCTTGCAGACCAGAGCAAGGGCCTGCTCTTGGAATGTTTGGTGAGGTTATTAGTATTGTGAATTATTGTAGATTGTGTGTTGATAATTGATGTAGCTTAAGTTTGGTTTATTTGATTGTTAGTAGATTAAGGTTTCTCTCCAATCCAATAGTTAGTTTGTATAAATAATTCTGCAGTTAGATTAATATCATAGTTGGGGTAAGAGAGATTATCATGTTCTCATTATTATACATATTATTAATAATAACTAGCATATTTTGAATTCACTATCATATTAAGAGATAAATAAATATAGCAGTATCAGATTGATATTAGTAAACTATTATATTAGATTAGTTATATGCTTAGTGTTGGTATTGTTTCCTATAGATTAGTTGAATTTGTGAATTGTTACATTTGTTATCATCATAGTTTTTAATGTTTATTTTTGTTTCTAATGTTCCTATCACTGGGATTTCTTTAGTTTTTAATAGATTCAATTTTGTGTGTTGTAGCTGCATTCATAACCTCTCATCTCACAACTATCACCCCTTGATAGCATATTTCTTGGACACCTTTCGCAAGCTTATGCTCTCAGATTGACATGTATAGATTAGCCAAACTTCATCATAAATTGTTAATTGTTTCTTAATTATTTTCCCCAGTGTTGGCCTATCACCAAGAAAGAATGCTCCACCACTAGTGCTCTTCCTATCATCAACACTTCTTGCCCAATTTGCATCAGTGAAGACTTTCAAATTTGAATTGCCTCCTTTCTTGTACCATAATCCATAGTCTTCAGTACCCTTCAAATAGCTCATGATTCTCTTTATTTCCATCATATGATTTTCTTTAGGATTAGCTAAAAATCTTGCCACCATACCAACTGCAAGAGCAATATCAGGCCTTGTATGCACAATATACTACAGTTTTCCAATCATTGATATGTATGTGGTCTAATCTACCTCCTTGGAATCATCATTTTTGGAAATCTTATGTCCAGTAGACATAGGTGTTCCAACTGGTCTCAAATCCTCCATTCCAAACTTCTTCGATATCTCCTTGATATACTTAGATTGAGTAATGTAGATACTATCTTTCTTCTTTTGAATCTACAAGCCAACAAAGAATTTGATCTCTCCAAACATTGACATCTCAAATTCCTTACTCATTTCCTCTAAAAAAACTTTTCATAAATCATCATTTCCAGTAAACAATGTATCATCTACAAAGATTTCTGCCAATAGAATCTTCTTGTTTTGTCCTTCTTTGATGTATAGATTGTTGTTATCATTTGTTCTTTGAAACCCAATCTTCATCAAATAATTATGAAGTCTTTGATACCAAGTTCTAGGAGCTTGCTTGAGACCATACAATGCTTTGTACAATTTACAAACCATGTCCTTTTTGCTAGGATCTACAAAATCTTCATGTTGTTCTATGTAAACTTATTCTAGAATTCCATTCAAGAATATAGATTTCACATCCATTTGATACACTTTAAATCCTTTATATGTAGCATAAGAAATTAAAGTCCTAACACCTTCTAATTTTGCAATAGGAGCAAAATTTTCATCAGAATCAATACCTTATTCTTGAGAATAACCTTTTCATACTAACCTAATTGCTTTGATTCTTGAAACTTCTCCATCTTCATTCAGCTTATTTCTAAAAACCCACTTTGTGCCAATCACATTCTCATCCTTGGGTCTAGGAACAAGAGTCTAGATCTTTCCTTTCTATATGTTCTATATCTTCATTAATTGTTTCAATCCAACTTTCATTATCCAAAGCATCTTTAACCAATCTAGATTCAAATTCAATAAGAAAATATGTACCTTTCAATTTGTTCCTTGTCATTGTACCATCTGACTTGTCTCTAATGATATGCTCAGGTGCATGGTGCCTTCTAACATATCTTACTAATACAGGTACTTTGGATTTAGAACTTGTTCCACTTGCCTCACCATGATCTTCTACATCATGCTCGGGTCCCACTATCTGTGAGTCAGGTCCTTCAGACTATGACTTGAGTCCAACATTGGTATCAAAGAGTAATAATGATATAGCTTGATTATTTATGCAACTATATTGCTAATTTCAGATCTCAATTCTTGCTCAAATACTTGATCCTTCCCGATCGAATGTATCTTTGTAGCTCCTTAAGGATATTCTATTTATCCTTCCAATTCACTTCCTATAAGAATCTTCTTATCTTCCACACATTCAATCCTCGACTTGACCTTATACTTGTATCATAAAAATTATCAAGTTGGCTTGAATACAACTTAGAATAATTAATATTCATCTTCTCAGTTGGATAGAACCAACAAACAAATCTATTAAATGCAATATGCCAAAATGAGAAAATATTTCATTAGCCGACCTAGCTTGGTAGACACTAACTCAGAAATGATTTTCCTATGTTAACCAAGTGAACTCAATTAATGTTGCATCTTTGTAAATTTCCTTTGATAACCGAGTGAGCTCGATTAGCACTAGTTCCATCCAACTTTCCTTTGTTACCTAAGTGAGCTTAGTTAACACTCAACTTTTGTGAACTTCTATTTGACACCCAAGTGAACACAATAGACACTGTCTTATGAACTTGGCAACCACTAGAATGCTCGGTAGACACAAGAAATTGTCTTCATTGCCCAATTGAGCTCGACATACACTAAATGGTAAAGATATGACATTTTGTGTAACATCAAAGAAAATATACAATTTTTCAATTGCTTTCAACACTTATATAGTCTGTGCTTGATCTATTCCTTCCTTTAGCTATCCTATTCTATGATAGAATCCTTGTTGCACTCATTTGTCTCTTTATTCCCTTGTCATTGTAGAATATATTAAACTCATATGATATGAATTCATCACCTCTATCTGATCTCAAGCACTTCAAACTCTTTCCTATTTCCTTCTCAACTCTAGCCAAATACAACTTAAACATTTGAAATGCATCAGATTTTTCTTTTAAAAACATCATAGTCACCATAATAGATTTTTACTCCATTATGATCACATAAATTAGTGTGAACCAACTCCAAAATATTATCAAAGTAATAAGTCTTTCTCTTGAACTTAGACTTTGTCATTTCTCCCATTTGACATTGTTTGCACATCATTTTATCAAAAAAATTCAATTTTGATAACCCTCTTACTCTTTTCATATTACTAATGTTTAAAAAAAAATCAAAATTCACACCACATAACTTATTATGTCATAACCAAACATCTTCATATTGTCCAAATAGATAAGTATTTTCATATAGTTATAGATAGAACAAGTTAGCTCTTGGTTTCTCTCCACTTCCAATTAGTTCGCCAATAGCATCAAAGATTTTTTCCTTCTTGTTTTGAAATTCAACTCAGTAGCCTAAATTGTTCAAATGTGCCACTCTCAAAAAGTTATATTTCAAACCATAAACCCAATATGCATTGTCACATATGGTCTTATCATTCAATATAATTGATTCTTTGTCTTTCTCATAACATGGTGTATCATTTCCAAACTTAACACTACTTCCATTATTATGTTCTATCTTTTCAAATTTACTTCTATCATCAATCATATGATGTGAACAACCACTATCAATTATCCATCTATCATTCTTACCCACATGTGGAATCAATGTAGTTTTCTCATCTTCATCAAATTCATCTTTCATTGCAACATAAAAATCTTCTTCATCAGTTACACTATAATCACTATTAGAACAATCTTCAGAAATGTAACAAGATTTCTTACCTTTTCCTTTGTAGTCTTTGTTACTTGGTCATCTCTATTGTCTCTCCTTCCTCAATATTTGTTGTCTTTCCTTTCCTCCTTTTCATATATGTCAAGACATCTTCTTGCAATATGACCAACTTTGTTATATGTAAAAGATATAATAGGTAGTTTACCTTTGTATTTGCTTTTTCCTCTTGGTAGCCTTCTTGCCAATGCTTCAAAGGTCATCAAGGTCATCCTCTGATTCATTGTCACTATCCATATGCCTACTCCTCTTCTTTATTTTATATCCATCAAGGGTTAGTTGAGACTTGAAAGCACATTCAACACTAGCAGAATAATTATCAAAATTTGACAATTCAAATGCAGGTAATCTACCAATCAAACTATCCAAGGTTAGATCATTACCAGGTGTACATCTCAATTCTTGAATTGCAGATACTCTACTTGCATGGATATGGAGTAAAGTCCTCAATACCTTACTAATAACTATCTCATCGGATATGATTCCTCTAGATCCTTTAATAAAATTCACAACTTCTTGATTCAGCCACAATACTGTGCAACAATTGCTCCTTCTTTCAGTCTCATATCATCAAACTTGCCTTCCAAACTCTCTGCTTTAATCATTAACACATTTTTGTTTGCTTCATGGATTTGTGCCAACTTGTCCCAAATTTTATTTGCAATGGTTCATTCTTTCACATCATCTATTTCAACGTAACTAAGGGAAGATGTTAAATCTATTATCATTTGATTATGCTCCTTCTCCTTTATTCACTTAACAATCATAGGTCTAGTTACTTCAATGTATTCATCTTTTAGGTAGTATGTTGTAGAATCTCCAATTACATATAGATGTAATTTCATTAGTCGTTGCTATGCTGGGAAGTTCTCCTTGTTCAACTTAGGTATCTCTCTCTTGCACATCTTGACCTTTGAATTGAGTCCCTTTAAACTTTCCTTACAAGCACCAAAGCTCTAATACCAATTGTTAGAATGATTAGAATAATTGAGGGGGGAGGGGGGTGATTCAATTATCCTCAGGTCTAGATGTACCAATTCAACTTTTACTAAATTCAAACAACTTATTCAAACTCAATAAATCAATCAGTATATGTAGCAACTTATCAACTTAACATAATTCATTCATCACTCAACTCTTTGTTTAGTATATGCCAAATAATAGAAAATAAACAACTATAAATAACATGTATCACAACATAACATTTACACATGTATGACACTAGAATTTAGTGGGGAAACCCAATCTAGGAAAAACTACAAGTTGTATATGCGGAATGTGGCCTCAGAGTTCACACACACACTTCAACGCGGTCCTTGTATGCAAATTCATCCTGGAATGAACATGAGATTGTTCACCTAAGAGGAGCCCTTCAAGATGACTTGTTGCCTTCTATCTAGAATTATTTTTCTTGTTTATGCTCTCAAAGTTGAGGTGCAGGCAACTAGACCATTCTAGAACGAAGGGTTTTGAATGCAACTATATGATTATGCAAATTAATCTATATGTTATGCAAGCATTAATCTAAGAAGTAATAAAAGAAATTAAGCTACATGTATGCATTGTTTAATCTAAATGATACTGAGATATTTAAGCAAAAGCATGTATAAAGCTATGAAAGTGGGTATTCAATCCAAAAACAATTCAATAGCATAAAAAATCAACCTCTATGATGAGGATTTATGAGTCCCTTAAATAGAATCTAGGAATGAATCAATGGTTAGGATCAACCTTGATGAATAGTTAGGATTAGATAGAAGATTTAGTTGAAATGGAAACTTCCTTATGCATGTGAAGTGAACTATTTCTAATCTGAGTGTGATAAGTAGTTAACTGAACTTGTCATAAGTGTGAGACAAAGTTAACTGGATTGATTCTAATTTCGAGAAGTAGTTCACTTAGAGTTTCCATTTAGAACTGAAGAGAGGATTTTAAAGATATTATTTAATTTAATAAGTGAGATATGACTTCACAAATACCTTTTTCATTTAATTGAATAATCTAATTCAATTAATTAAAGTGGGCACAATTATTAAATTAAATATTTTATTTCCATAGTACATTAGCCTTAGGATATAGTTTAATTTAATTAAAGTATAAATACTTTGAATTAAATTAAATCTTAATCAATAGGTTGAATGTGACTAATATGAGTCAATACTTTAGGAATTAAATAAAGAGTATAATGAATGCAAATTTAGGATTTTTTGCATTTGACAATTAAGTCAAGTAGCAAGTTAGTAGAATAAGAATTGCCTAGTGAAATAGGACTTAGGATTGATTAAAAATAGACCAGAATTGGTGATCATGGCAATAAGCCAATTTTGGGGTATTACATTTTGCCCCTCTTTGAATGAATGTGCCAGTAGCACATTCAATTCAAAGAAAATCAAAAAGCATGATGCGAAGATCAAGAAATGAAATTGGTTCTGAAATTGATGTCATGAAGACCAATTGATAAGCTTTTAAGGACCATCTCCAGAATGAAGCTTAATCCCAAGGAATCCAAGCATAGCACCTAGATACCTAAATTTATAAGCATTTTAAAGGTTTCCTTCAGAATGAAGTTTAACCTTTAAGGATCCAGACAGAACATCTAGATACCCAAGACTGATAACATTTTAAAGATTATCCCAAGGATAGAGCTTAACCTTTAAGGATCCAGATAAAACATCTAGATACTTGAGATTTGAAAAGCATTTAAAAGATTATCTCCAGAATGGATCTTAACCTTTAAGGATCTAGATAAAACATCTAGATACCTGAAATTTGAAACGCATTTAAAAGATTATCTCCAAAACAGAACTTAACCTTTAAGGATCTAGATAGAACATCTAGATACCTGAAATTTGAAAGCATTTAAAAGATTATCTCCGGAATGGAGCTTAACCTTTAAGAATCCAGATAGAACATCTAGATACCTATATCAATGAAAGATAAGCAAGATCAAATTATGAGTCATAGAATCATCCCCAGAATGACGCTTGATCCTCAGGAGTTGAGGTTTAGATTGTCCCGATACCTGTCCATCGAATTCTAACAACTGTTATGAAGTGTGAACAATTGATGACAAGATGAAATAGATGAAAAAGATGCCAAAAAGAGGGGGATGGGATGCCCTGAGTGATGAGGACATAAGATGGGAACAAGATGTCCTGAACGATGAAGATTCAGATTAATTTAGCATTGGTTTTGAAAGATTCAATGATGCAATCATCCTACCCACTCGAGAGTGAAATCGAAAGATGACACACCAAAAATATGATGTAAAGCAGTAGATAAAGATATGCAGAAGAAATTTGAGATTCAATGAAATGTAGAGGGATCAAAACGATCAAAAGAAAATTTAGAGTCAATTTGAAGTAATTTTAAGGTCCAGAAGACCAAGTTTGACCAAAAGTTGACTAGATTTGACCATAGTTGACTTTTTCCTAAATGAATTTTGAAGACTTTTGAGTTGAAAAGATGCCAAGAATCACAAAGCATCAAAAAAAGTAGGACTACGCAAGCATTCGATCGAGTCAGTCCCAAAAAATTTTAAAAGTGTTTTTGGGCTACTTAGGTGTGTCAGATCTCGAATTCACTCTCGAAAATGGATTTAGAATGGTCAAATTAGCCAGGGGGTGATTTTTGCGCAAATTGAAGCACCTTGAAAAGTTAGGTCAAACCCTATATAAGGGCCCAAGGGGTCATTTTCAAATCATTTGAACCTTTTGTCGTTAGTGAATAGGAGCTCTAAGAGGAAGATGGCAGTCAAAGTGAGATATCACCATTTTGAGCACTCCCAATGACACAACCGGCTGGTGGACTACGAACCACTGATGAGTGATCAATAAACATCCTTCATACTTTTGTTTTCACACTTTTTGATGTCATTTATTGAATTTTTAGAATGTTTTAGGAAGTCTGCAATTGGTCTTCGCGTGAGACTATCCTTTCTCGTGCGAAACCAATCTCTTCTAGCGTGAAGATTCACCAACCCGGTGTTTCTTTGCACACGTCAGTAGGGATTCTCGCGTAGGAGATACCCACTTCTCACATGAAAAGCGCCAAAATTTTGCTTAAGTTGTTGTCGCCTTTCGTGCAAGATAGTCTCTCTTCATGTGACTACTTGATTTTTCGTGCAAGATAGTCTCTCTTCACATGAGGTTTTGATTTCGCATGGCTGGATGCACAATCTTGCGCAAGGACTTGAATTCTCACATGAAGATGCACAATATCCCGTGAAGCAATGAATTCTCACACAAGGAAATACATCTTTGTGTGAAATTTACTGATAGCATGCTAATCAGAAATTATATTTTTGATGTTTTGGCTTCAATTTTTTGTTCATTTTGTCATCATTTTGGTTTTTTGAGTAAGTACTAATTGTTTGCACATTATTGTTGTTTGTGTGTATAGGAGGTATTTGGTGACGTCTCATTAAGATCCCATTATCCACCATATGGATCTTTGTTGCGGAGCCTAGATGCGACAAACATGGCACATATTGATAGATTGGGGCTCACTTCTCTATGCCAGATCCCAACATTGTTGGTGAATCACAGCTTGTTGACTGCCTTGGTGGAGCATTTCCATTCAGAGGCAAACACCTTCCACTTGCCGCAAGGAGAGATAACGATCACTGTTGAGGATATATACAGGATTCTATAGATCCCCTTTCATGGGCAGAGAGTAGCTTATGACACAGTGCCCTAGGCAGGGACAGAGGCCTTGTGTGCCATTTTCCAGAGGCAGCTAGCAATTGGATGAGCCATCACCTGGGATGAGTTTGTTCATACATACGGGTAGACACATAGGTTGGCTTCAGTTTTGGACATATTTATCAGCTATTTCCTAGTACCAGATAGAGGATAGCACAGATTAGAGTGTAGATGGGGGGTCATGCTACAGTGCATGCTTGATTCTCCTGAGTGGTTCGAATGGGGCCAGTGTATGCTAGCTCATATGTTCTATGAGATGCATGAGATCCTATATCACAAGTGGAAGAGCATGGCTGTTGGGGTTTATATTCTCCAAATCTGGGCATGGGAGCACCTACCAGTTACACAACCCATTTTTGAGGATACCCGCAAGCCCACAGAGCCATATATTTGTAGATATAGGGGACAGATTACCCAGGCAGCCCTAGGTAAGATGGATCACTAGAGGACCCATCTCGATGACCTAGTCTCCGTCATATGGTAGCCTTACAAAGAGATGGAGGATTGGGATGACGCTCTTAGGGAGCTAGGGTGGATGTTTTGCTTGTGGCCACTGGTGGGGATGACCACATAGATTATTGAGCGGTTTTCTATTACAAGGGTGTGGAGGCAGTATGGGAGGCCACAAGATGTCTCCTAGGAGTATTGTGCCTACGTGTGGGTCGCGAAGGACCTGATACAAGGATGGCCGATGAGACTAGATGCGGGGAGATTGATGATTAATGTGTGCAACCTAATTGTGGCATAATGGGACTACCTCACAAAGGTAGCAGATGTAGGGGTGACGCCAACATATCAAGCATATCTCATTGGTCACCCCTTCCCATGGTTCATAAATCCTCTGGGAATAGCAAAACTAGCTCCACAATAAGCACTAGCACAACAGCAATAAGTACCCCAGCAATAGGCACCCCAGGGTCCACTACCATAGGTGAGATAGAGGGTTAGGTAGGATCAAATTCCCACACGACAGATAGGGTCGGACCCAGGTGCTGGAAGTAGTGGCAGAGAGCATGGTCGACGCGAGAGGGTGAGGGTGGAGGAGTAGGCGTCTACAGAGTAGGCACCAGAGATGCTTGATGAGGAGATGTAGGAGCAGCCTATGATAGGATCTCAAGATGCATAATGATGATAGAGAGAGGGGATCTGCCAGGCCTCTCGGTGGATCAGAGAGCTACAAAGACAGGTAGCAGTGAGAGATGCACAGATCACAGAGCAAGATCATGAGATTCAGCAATTATGGGATCGAGTGCAGACTGCTAAGCAAAGGGCAGAGGTGTTGCAGGACAAGTTCCAATTACAAATGGCCCGAGCGGCCTACAACTTTGTAGCATACTTGACAATGGTGCCCAATGAGGCTTAGTAGGTGCCTCAGTTCTCACAATATGCTCGAGATTTTGGGGGTGCACGTCCTCCTGCCAGACTAGATATGTTTCCTTCACCTCCTCCTCCTGTTAGAGGTGATGGTGTGAGTTAGAGCTAGCTACATGATACTCTTACCCCCAATTTTGATTCTGGCTATGTACGATTGGTGTGCCAGCACCATTTTTTATCATTTTTTATCGATAGTGCTTGAGTAGCGCTCATTTTTGTACTGACACACATTCTTCAAGATATATATGAGATTTTGGAACTAAGTTTCATTGTGTTCATTTCATTGTCATTGTCTATCTTTTCCTTTGATGCATATAAGATGTTTTATGCTTGTGGTTATGAGATGCAAATGTAAAGGTAATGTATGTTTGATGTGATTTGATTATGTGATGTAAATGATATGAGTTTATGGATGTAATGCATATGGAAATGAATTGGCATCTCATGAAGTGTTGTGCATTTTTGCTTGACATTGACAGGTATCTCCTCAAAGAGCATGTGAATACGAACCAAAAAACCAAACGCTTGTGCAACCATGGAGAATCTTGATATGTTTGAAAAGATCCACAATCCCCCATCAAAAAGGATGGAAATAGAGTTGTAATTGAATTGTGTGCTTATGCAGGTGAAGTATGCAATGCAAGACTATGTTAAATGCAACCCTAGGTCTGGTTACCAAGCCTCGACAATTTATCATCACTGAGCATAGAATAAAATTCTGTATGTTCTACAACCTCCATTGATAATGCAATCATGGGAATATGAATGAATAGGACACAGGTTATAGGTTTGTCAGAATTAAATGTAAGCATTTGAGGCACAAGAAGCCATAATGACCAGAACATTTGTCCATTTTATTGTAGCAAGTTAACATAAGCATCAAAACATAAACGTTAGCATGACCAGAATATTGCTTGCATGGCAGACACACCAAACACACAAGAGATCCATCTTATGCTAAGTATTCAGTAAGTATTATGTCTACAACAACCCTTTCATTCGAAACCTGAGACAGAAATGTGCTAGGTATACTCACAGTGACCCATACGTTCACTTAATAGGACGAGTATCAATATATACTGTAGCATGAAGAGTTCACTCCAACAGACAAGGAGAAGTACCAATGTTATTGACGTATCCATATAAAAGGAGTTGAGGTACATCGATCCATCCAATATGAGATGGAGGCTCTTATAGTGGACAATCCTCTTATAGGAATTTGTCAACTAATTGGAAAAAAACTATAGATAGAAAGTAAAGAAAAGATCATGCCCCCAGTCATTACTTCTCTATTCAGAAATGACATCATCGAGTTGCTCGAGGAGACATGATAAAGATAAGACAAAGCAAACAAAGAAAATGCTTAGCATATCCAGACAAGTATGTCATTTTGAGTTTAACATTTTTGAGATTGATGTCAAGTGTCAATGTCCATAACATGTTTGAAAGAAATATCTTCAGTAGGGTGACAAAAGTAAGCAAACATAGTCAAAACGACTGGTGACTGAGGTCAAAGAGGAATCTTCAAAGTGAGAACTAAAAGGACTGAGCGACAGTAGATAGACTTAGCTAGAATGACTGGCGACTGAGGTCAAAAGATGAATCTTCAAGATGAAGACCCTAAAGAGGACTGAGCGATAGTAGACAGACATAACCAGGATGATTGGTGACTAACACAAGGGAGATCTTCCATAAAGAGATTCGATGAGGTGAATCTTGACAAAGAATGAGACTGGCGATAGTAGGCAGATGTAGCCAGAATGACTAGTGAATGTCACGAAAGAGATTCTATGAGGAGAATCTCAAAAAACAAGGCACCGGTGATAGTAGGTAGACACAGCCAGAATGACTGGTGACTATCACGAAAGAGATTCTATGAGGAGAGTCTTGAAAAGAGAGTCATTGGCGACAATAGGTAGAAACAACCAAAATGACTAGTGACTATCGTGAAAGAGATTCTATGAGGACAATCTCGAAAAGAGGGTCACTAGTGACTGTAGGCAAACACAGCCAGAATGACTAGTGACTATCATGAAAGAGATTCTATGAGGAGAATCTCGAAAAGAGTGACACTAAAGGGGAATGCCCCCGAGCTGTGACAAGACTCAATCCATGGATACATGAGTAGAAAGCGGGAAAAGCAGTAAAGCAATTGTATAAATAGCCAGAAGATGCGTTGCAAGATGGAGCATTAGGAGCAAGAGGCACCTGTTTACTAGGTTTTCACCTTCTTGGCAGAAATTTCTCTTTTTTTGCTACCATGATGCCTGTTTCCAAGTTTTCACCAATGGCACTTTTCTTGTTTTTTAATTTTTTTTGTATTTTTCTCTTTTTGATTTTTTTTTTTCATTTTTAATTTTTCCAATTTTTTTGGTGTTACCAAGGTGCCTATTGCTAGGTTTTCACCAGGTAATAATTTTTTTCAAAACTTTTTCTAATTTTTAGGATTTTTTTCAGGACATATAGATATGTACAAAGAGCTATTAAGATCAGATCAACTATAAAACCGCTTCAGGTGGAGAGTGTTGACAAGTTCTTTGAGCACTTCTCCCTCAGTTGTGGAAAGTTTATAAGCACCTAATCCATATACTGCAGTAATGATGTAAGGACAAAGCCAGTTTGGTTCAAACTTCCCCTTTTGAACTCATTGTTGTTGATTCTTAGGGTTCTCTCTTAGGACGAGATCACCCAGCTAGAAGTCACGTGGCCTAACTTTTCGATTGTAGCTTCTTGACATTCGTTGCTGATAGGCTTGCAAATGATCACACGCCACTTGTCGACGTTCATCCAGTAACACTAGCTCTTGGAGCCGAGCTATCCTATAATCTTCATTAGTAATAAGGCCTTTCGTAGAGATTCTCAAGGTAGGAATCTCAACCTCTATTGGAAGCACAACATCCATGCCATAAACCAAAGCAAAGGGCGTCATACCTGTTGGAGTCCTGATGCTTGTCCTATATGCCCACAAGGCCGAATTAATTTGGAGGTGCCAGTCTCTCCTAGATTTGCTAACTATGCGGTGGAGGATCTTGAGAATTGCCTTATTAGAAGCCTCAGCTTGGCCATTACCCTGGGGGTAATAGATGGAAGACCAATGTTGTGTGATTTTGAATTTCTTGCATAATTCCTTGAGGTATTTGTTCTTGAATTGTCCTCCATTTTTAGTAATGATTGAGGATAGTACACCATACCTGTAGATGATGTAGTTTGTGATAAAAAGAGCTACAATTTTTCCATTGGTGACTACGAGAGGTACTACCTCTACCCACTTTGTGAAGTAGTCTATAGCTGTGATAATGAACTTATGTCCATTAGAAGAGTTTGGATGAATCTGACCCACCAAGTCAAAGGCCCATTGTTGAAATGGCCATGTTGTAGTAGAGGGAATCAACTCCCTAGCTAGAGTGTGGATTAGATTCCCATGGAGCTAACACTGCTTGCAGAAGCTAGCATACTTGATGGCTTCTTGCTCCATTTTAGGCCAATAGTAACCAACTCTAATGAGTTTGTGAGCTAGTGTCAAGCCATTTGAGTAGGATCCACAAATTCCCTCGCGAGCGTCAATTAATGCACGTTTGGACTCTTTGAGTTCTAAACACCTAAGGAGTGTTTCATCGAGACCTCTCCTGTACAGATCGTCAGCAATAATGACATATCGTGAAGCATTATGGATAAGGTAACATTTATCATTCCAGGTCAAACCTTCTGGAATGGTTTGATTATGGAGATAGGAATAGATGTGATGGTAGCAGGATGAGTCCTATCCTATAATAGAATAAATCATCCTGGAATTAGGGGTGTCGTAGGCTAGATAGTGTAACGCTTCCACCAAGAACTGATGTCGAAGATCATTTTTAGGCATCTGTAGCAAGGAGGCCAAAGTAGCCATAGCATCAGTCACTTTATTATCTACTCAAGGGATCTGTTGGAAAGTGATACGTACAAAATACTTCTTTAAGTCATCAACCATGTGTTTGTAAGGAATTATTTTCTCATCCTTTGTTTGATACACATCATTAACTTGGTTGATTACAAGCTGAGAGTCACCAAAGATGTCTAATTGATCCACTCTCCATTTAGCTGCAATTTTCATGCCATTGATCAAAGCCTCGTATTCAACAATGTTATTTGTACAAGGGAACATAATCTTGTATGCTTTGGGCAATGAATATCTCTATGGTGTTATGAAGAGTAATCCAGCACTAGATCCTTGTTGTATGAAGGACCCATCAAAGAACATGACCCATGTTTGGTGTGTGAGTGTCAGAATTGACTCATCAGGGAAATCAATGTTCATTGGCAAGATACTCTGCATAGGTGCATCTACCAGTTGATCTACAATTTCTTGTCCCTTGATGGCTTTTCGTTCAACATACTAGATGTCAAATTCATTGAGTATCATAACCCACTTAGCCAATCTTCCTATGAGAGTTGCCTTACTAAGCAAGTACTTTAGTTGATCTATTTCAACCATGATCTGCGTAGTGTGGGCAAGCATGTAGTGCTTCACCTTCTGGGAAGCAAAAACGACTGCCAAGCAACCTTTCTCAATGATGTTGTAGTTCCTCTCATAAAAGATCAGTATGTGACTCAAGTAGTAAATAGCTCTCTCTTTGTTGTCATTTTCTTCTTCAGCTAATAGGATTCCCAGAGATGTTTTAGTTGTTAAAATGTACAAAAGAAAAGGTTTCCCATAGATAGGAGGCATCAAGATTGGTAGATTGGCAAGATATTGTTTGATCTATGTTAAGCTTTGCTCACAATCCTTAATCTAGTTGAATTTCACACCCTTATGTAAGGTCTTTGTGAAGGTTTCTGATTTGTCCACCAACTGTGAGATAAACTTGCAAATATATTGGAGTCTTCCTTGTAGACCTCTCATCTAGTTGATGTTTTGAGGTGGTGGCATATCAATTATTGCTTGTACTTTCTCTGGATCCACCTCAATTCCTTTTGCAAACACGATGTATCCCAACAACTTTCCTAATGTGACACCAAATGCACATTTCTTAGGAATGAGCCGAAGACTAAACTTTTCCATGCAATCTAGGATAGGTCCCAAATCTTGCATATGAGTATTGCATTTAGCACTTTTGACCAAGGTATCATCCACATAGTCCTCCATGGTCTTATGCATCATGTCATGGAAAATTGTAGTTACTGCTCTCTGATAAGTGGCACCAGCATTTTTCAAGCCAAATGGCATTACATTCCAGCAGAAAGTTCCCCATGTACATGTAAAAGCAGTCTTCTCCTGATCTTTGGGCGCAATTTTTATCTAATTGTAACCAGAAAACCCATCCATTAGTGAGTACATCTCATAGACTGTTATCAAGTCCACTATCATATCAATGTTGGGAAGTGGAAAATCGTCCTTAGAACATGCCAAGTTGAGATCACGAAAGTCAATACAAACTCTAATAAATTTATTGTTTTTAGAGACTGGAACAATGTTGGATATCCATTCTACATAATCAATTGTAAGGATGAATCCTACTTTTAGAAGTTTCTCCAGTTCTGCTTTGACGAGCAATGCAACACGAGGATGCATTTTTTGAAGTTTCTATTTAACTGGTTTGATGCCTGGTGCGATGGACAAGTGATGCATGATAAGATCAGGATCTAGTCCTAGCATGTTAGAATATGTCCAAGCAAAATTTATCTTCTTCTCTCAAAAGCAATGAACTCTTCCTTTTCTTTAGGAGACAACGACTGTGCCAGATGTATCATATGGGGATGTTCTTCTATACCTAGGTTGATTGGTTGTGTCAGCTCTATCAACACTAATGATCTCTCTTAAAAGTGAATTGGAAGTGTATCAAATATCTCATCCGCGGGCACCTTAAAGAGGTTTTCACCTTTGGATACATCTTTAGTTTTTAGTTTTTTGGGTTCTGACATTGTCACGATGTGGTTTTCACCATTAGACCTTTTTCATTTTTTCATTTTAATTCTACAACTGAGATATTTGATGTTAGCTTTAGTCATATTGACACTTTGTTCATTGGTGGAAGACATTACAGGTTTGACAACGTTTAGGTAGCAAGCAAGATCATAGTCATTCTGGAATGTGGGGACTTCACTAGATGCATTAGGGTTCCAATCTATAAGCTCAGGATGTGTGAGTGAAAGAGTAGTGACTAGTTCAATTGTGTTCACAATATAGTCATTAAGTGCTTGGACCAGCAATTTTAGACCTACATTGACTTCATCCACAAGTGTGTTCGAATGCCTCTAAGTACTAACGTCAACAATTGATGACTCTAGGACACTATTTGTATCATACCCATCTAACTTAACCCTAGACCTTTCACCCACTTCGATTTGGTTTTCATAGACATGAACTTGGTCGATGTATTTATTAGTAGTCACCTCTGAAAGAGAGTCAAACTCATATTCCTTAAAATCAGTGCTAGATGGCAAGAGACTGTAGAACTCCACAACAGTGATAGGGACATACTCATCTTCATCATATAGGTTTTTACATAGGTACTCAATACGCAATGACTAACTAGACTCTCCCTATTTTGAATGATCTTTGGGTTGACCAATATTTTCCTCAAAAGAATCACTAGTATCATCCACAGTGCTAACACGTGGCACAAAGTCATCTGGCTCAGCAAAGAATTTAGCGAGATTGTGAGGAATAGGATAAGGGTAGGGATCCTCATCTTCAAATTGTTCCTCTTGAGTATCTAACTCGGCTTGTGACTCATTTCCAAATGAACTCTCAAGTTCTAGTATGAATTTGTTAGCTCCCAAATGGAAAGGAACCTTCTTAAATCCTAGACTAGTTGTATCATCGTTGCTTCGAGCTATTGCCTTGATAGGATCAATTAGGTCATTGTTATTGCACCCAATAGGGCCAGTTCCCTTGTAGCCAAAATGCTTCATGAGCCTAAGACCAGGCCCATATTTCTTAGGAGTGATTTCTTGAGCTTGCTCTGTTAATTCTACTGGAGTCTCTTCTCTATAAAGCCATGCAACAATGGCTCTGTTTTCACTTTCATCCTCTAGGGGGACTATAGCCTTGACAAAAGTGTCATTATACTTGGTTTGAGGTGTTAGCACAAACAACTTCTTTGTCTCTGAGGGTCTCCCATAATGACGAGGAGACTCTGGAAGAGATGTTAATGACATCACTAGTTCAATATGATACTCTCCCATGCTAGTTTCTTTTAGTTTGAATGACTGCTCGATTTATTTTAGCTTGTTGTCATGATAATCAGTGGACTCCTGGTTAGCAGGGATGAAAGTTTTAGTAGCTTTGAGAATATTGTAGGTATAGCTAGTGGTGGCAAAATAGTAACTTCAAAGCCATGAAATGGGAATTTGATGCATTATTGATATGTGGATGGCATAGCGTGCATCTCATGTATCCATGGTCATCCTAATAGAATGTTATAAGCCAAGGGAATGTCGAGCACTTGATAGGTGACATCCCTTTCTATAGGATCAATGCGAATGGGTAAGACCACAAGACCTAGAGACTTTTGTTCAACTTTTTCATACACTTTGATAGTGATCTTGTCTCGAGGATCAATAGAGTTGTCAGAATAATTCAATTGTCTAAGCAAAGCAATAGAGACAATGTTTAGGCTAGCGCCATTATTGATGAGTACCCGACAAACACGTCTCTGATGTATCATAACCTCAATGTGTAGAGGTTGATTGTGTAGGTGACTTAGTGAGTTATCATCCTCCTCAGAGAAGGACATAAGATAAGGTGAGGTCATGTGACCTACCATGGATTAAAATCTCTCAAGGTCAAGATCTTGAGGAACATTTGCCTCAGTGAGGGTTTTGTCCAGAATCTACCTGTGAGCAAGCGATATTTTAAGCAGCTCGAAGATGGAGATTTGAGCATTAGTTCATTTTGATTGATCGAGAACACTATAATAGGTTGTTGTTGAGTTCGTTGTGATTTTTGCACCTTTGCCAAATAGACCAGCAAGGGCTTTGTCTATATGTTGTTCAGGATCGAGAGTAGAAGGTGCAGGGCCTTTGAGCACCAACTTGGTGCGAGAGAAAGTAACACCATTAGCATAGTGTTGTGAAGATGTGTTATCTATTGTGTTGGAAGTAGGGCCCCTCAACATAAATGGTGTCTTGGGTTTATCATTATCTTGTTTACCTTTAATGGCAATGACATCGTAGTATTCAGAATCCACAAGTTCAACCATGTTGATTATATTGTCATCATTGGAATATGCATAGCTGACCTTGTTGTTGGGCTATGGTTTTGAACTCTCTCCTTTTTAATTGGCTGAGAAAGGCTCTTTGAAGGCCTTGTGATCTGAGTTCTTGTTATGTCCATCTATCGCAAATTCACTAGCATCAATCATGTCCTGGACTTTGTGGCGCAAGTTTATGTAGTTGCTAGTTTTGTGCCCCTTATTTTGGTGATACTCACAAAATGAGGTTTCATTCCACCATGGTGGATGTGGTTGTGGATCATAGGGCAAGGGTTGTCTAGTGGTGAAATAAGCTTGTATTGTAACAATGTTTTGTAAATCACATCCAAAGGTTCACCCAGGGGCATATACTCGCACTTAGGGCGTGTGGCCCATGAGTTTCTCAGTTTGTTCTCAAACGTCTTATTGTCAGGAGGAGGATTCTCAGCATTTTTTGCCGCATTGAGACCATCTGTGAGATTAAATGCTACCTTAGCAGGTTTAGGAGTGACATTGTCAACAACTCCATCATGTACAATTTCTCAGTTCTTGTTGACATATTTAGTTTTGTCCTTATTAGAGGTAGAGCCTTGTTTTGTTTCCTTCTGAAGAGTGAGTTCACCTTTCTTGACCATAAATTCCTTGATACAGATAACCTGTGTGATCATGTCTTCAAAGGTACGTAGACCTTGAAATTGGACTCTATACCCAAAATATGGTAGGAGATTATCAGCGAAAATGTCAAGCTTTTCCATTTCCAGAATCTTACATGAATATTTGGTGTATAGTTGCCTCCACCTCTGTAGGAATGTGAGGAAGGGCTCCCCAACTTTCTACTTAAGGTTACATAGATCTCAAATATTGATAGGGTGCTAGATGTTATGAGAATACTGCTAGATAAATAAGTTGGCAATTTCGTCAAACGTCTCGATATCAGGAGGTAAGTGTGAGAACCACTCCAAAGCCTGACCACAAACTTTTGGGGAATAAAAGCATGAGGTATGTCTAGTCATGTATAAACTCCATAGACAAGGCACCAAATTTTTACAAGTGATTTTGGGGATCAGTAGTGCCAAAGTACTTGTCATACTTAGGTAGCTCTACGCCTCATAGGAAAGGAGGCATGTTTATGCTCTTGTCAAATGGGAATGGACAAAGAACATCTAATGTGTATGTTTTTGTGGGTTTCTCTTTCTCATGCATCATCTGAGCTAGCTGGTCTTGCATAATTTTTAGTTGTTTTTGGAGTTTGGAAGTCTCGGTTTCCTCTTTAGGCATGATGATGGTTTCCACATTGAAACGAAAAGGTAACTTTGCTCCCTCTAGGGCAAGTTTGAGAAAGTACTTTTCCTTCTCTTCGTTGAGTAAGATTTCCATGACCTTTTGAAAGTTTTTGTCTCTTCAACATTTTTCTATGTGTTCAGGAAGTATTTCCACCTCTTCCTGTTCATCATCTAGGTCATGGTCTTTTCCTTTGTCATTCCTAAGTGGTTCTTGATGTCTGTTGTGACTACCACGTTCAGGTTGGCGATTACCCATTGTAGGAATGTGTTCAGTTTTAGTATGCTTTGACTCAAAAGGTTGTTTGAAAAGGAAGTCAGACATGTTGTTTGGGGACATGGGACCTTTTCTAGTCTCAGAATCCTCTTGATACAAAGGGTTCCTGGTTTGTCACAAGTTTATGGAGAATCTTTGTTGGACTCGAGGTTCCCTGATAGGTGAGGGAGATCGTAAAGATGCCTCAGTGGACAAACTGGATGCAGATCGTAGATCAAAAGGAAGGCAACCTCTACCACGATTATGACCCCTAGCATGACCTTGCCTAAGTCTAAGAGGATAAAACATGTTTTCACTCCTTGTTGCGACAGTCATAGACGAGGACAAGAAGCAAGAACTTGGACAAGGACCGCACTATAACTTAGTCTCAACAGGACAAGGTAAGAGTGTTGTATACCAAGGCACGAATAGTCTAATTTAAAGGCTAAAACAACCAAAGATTATGACTATCGTAATGTGGAGTATGACCAGCACTAAAGAACAAGAGTCAAGATAACTAAAAGATGAGACTAGTCAAAGTGCGTATCACAAATCTTCAACTAAGCTAAATATTATTGTTTGGGGCCTGTTTACAGATAGAGAAGGGACAACTCAATGCATAAAGTAGACAGGGTACAGAGAGCGGATAGCTCTAACAAACCAAAATGATAGTTTAGACTCAAAGTCTCACACAAGGATCTTTTAGGGGCCACGTGAGAAAGTTTACCAGATCATGCAAAAACTCAAAACAACAAGAAAATTTTGCACAAGGATGTGCTCCAGGCCGCATGAGAAAGTGCATAGGTTTTGATAGTAAAATTGCAAGATTTCACGTGGAGACTTGCAATAATTTCTGTGAGAACCTGTATAGAGCCATGCGAGAAAATGACAACATAAAGGATTTTGCGCGAGGACTTGCACAACTACGCACGAAAATCAAGACCAGATTGACAATATCATTGAATTTTGAAGAGATTTATTGACTATTTGGACATACTAGACAGACTAATTGGACTGATTTGTTGGATAGATAGCAAGGTTAACTCTGAAAATTGTTTGGACAGTGTTTAAGTTTCAACCAAGGCAAAGTGTTGTTAAACAAGACATTGGGAAATAATCAATAGTTGAATACAATCCAACTGAGGGCAAAACAACTCAGAGGGATGGGGGAGTCTTGACTTGTAGTTTGTTTAAGCAGGTTTGGACATGTTTATGATTTGATAACAAACATGCTTTATCCCTAGAAACAAAAAATGGTAGAGAAGGTAAAACCTCTATCCCACAACTTATGTGCATGCATGTATCTCACACAACCTTGTCACCCCCTAGAGGGCACCCATTTTTTTGCTATATTCAAAGGACTCAATAGAATACATTGAATGAGCACCCTTGTGGTAGGGGACAAGCACGTATACCACCTTCCAATGTCTAGTAGCATGCCTATGGTGAGTTCTACAGGAGAGATTCTTCCCCCTCCTTGCACAAAGATTATGCCCCCTTTCGGAGGTGAACCAGGTAGCTTATAACTAAGAGGTTTTTACTTGGCTTCCGTTCAAATTAATCCCTAGTGGCTTCACAAGTGGAGTTGAGACCAGCAACCCACACCAACATCTGAGAGTGCACACACTTGCTTAGCAAGACTAGGACCGGTGCCGACCAGTACAATAGACAAAGCTTCCCCTTGATAAGTGATACCAAGAATCAAGGGAAAGAATTAATCTGGCTTTGGAGTCTTCCGCTCTATAAAGCATCTTGATTATAGTGAGTTGGAATCTCTGACAAAAGGAGTGTGCTCACTTGGGTCATTCTCGAATGTTGGATCACTCTGACAAGCCCTCTAAAGGATTGACTCAGACTAGTTTTTTGAACGCAAGGGTCAAAGTTTCTGATTTCCCCCAAGGGGAAAGAGCATACTCCTCTACCTTACTTTCTCGCCCAAACATGCAAAACGAGTTAATTGTTGACTTAGCTTAATCAATCTAGACTCATCCTTCCTAAAGATTTTGATTCCCTTGAAAGGAAATCATCATCTCATCATAGAAAAGGATCAACACTAGAGAATCACTAAGTTGCTTGCCTTCTTCAGAATGTTGTCTTTCAGAAGCATCTAGGTTTTTGATTCACCCTTGGTCATGACCTCCGAGTGGTGAAGAGCATAATCCCCTATTGTTTTGTCTTGTACCCTAGGAAGTTCACAAGCCCTAATTAGACTATGTTTTGAAAAGAGGAAAGAAAACACATTATTTTGTGGATTTTAAAATTTGATCTTCGACAATCATCCTACGAAGAAATAGTCAATTCATGTTTGAATGTTTTATGTAAAGGAATCTTCATCCAACGTCCTGCAGACAACCGTTAAGCTATAGAAAACAGAAAAATAGAACAATAATACTTCAGAGGAAAACACACCAATAAAATGTAATGAACAACATGCTAAAAATGACAAAATAAACCTTTTTGTTTTAGAATTTTGCGCAAGGCCACGTGAAATCTTTCACTAACCCACACGATAAAATGAGGTGTCGCGTGAAGACTTGCGCAATCCAGCACTTTTTCGTGCGAGAAAGTTCTCAGACACATGTGAAGCCCTTCAAATCTTCGCGCAAAGATGAATTTTTTCACACAAAAATTTGAGAATCTATAGAGAACAGTACAGACAGAATGATAAAAAGACAGAAAATGAAATAAATGAGGCCAGAAAACTATTTTTATCGGCCCCACGGTGGGTACTAGAAATGTATATGCAGAATGTGGCCTCAGAGTTCACACACACACTTCAACACAGTCCTTGCATGCGGATTCATCCTGGAATGAACATGAGATTGTTCACCCAAGAGGAGCCCTGCAAGACAACCTATTGCCTTCTATCTAGAAGGATTTTACCTGTTTATGCTCTCAGAGTTGAGGTGTAGGCAACTAGACCATTCTAGAACGAAGGGTTTTGAATGCAACTATATGATTATGCAAATTAATCTATATGTTATGCAAGCATTAATCTAAGAAGTAATACAAGAAATTAAGCTACATGTATGCATTGTTTAATCTAAATGATACTAAGATATTTAAGAAAAAGAACGTATAAAGCTATGAAAGTGGGTATTCAGTCTGACAACAATTCAATAGCATAAAAATTCAACCTCTATGATGAGGATTTATGAGTCCCTTAAATAGAATCCATGAATGAATCAATGGTCAGGATCAACCTTGATGAACGATTAGGATTAGATAGAAGATTCAGTTGAAATGGAAACTTCCTTGTACAGGTAAAGTGAATTGTTTCTGATCTGAGTGTGATAAGTAGTTAACTGAACTTGTCATAAGTGTGAGAGCAAGTTAACTGGATTGATTCTAATTTTGAGAAGTAATTCACTTAGAGTTTCCATTTAGAACTAAAGAGAGGATTTTGAAGATATTATTTAATTTAATAAGTGAGATATGACTTCACAAATACCTTTTTCATTTAATTGAATAATCTAATTCAATTAATTAAAGTGGGCACAATTATTAAATTAAATATTTTGATTCCATAGTACATTAGCCTTAGGATATAATTTAATTTAATTAAAGTATAAATTCTTCGAATTAAATTAAATCTTAATCAATAGATTTAATATGACTAATATGAGTCAATACTTTAGGAATTAAATAAAGAGTATAATGAATGCAGATTTAGGGTTTTCTGCATTTGAAAATTAAGTCAAGTAGCGAGTTAGTAGAATAAGAATTGCCTAGTGAAATAGGACTTAGGATTGATTGAAAATAGACCAAAATTGGTGGTCATGGCAATAAGCCAATTTTGGGGTATTACACAAGTAACATGCTACTAATTTTTCACTCTTCTCAAGTGAGCTTGGTTAAGAGCCAACATTGTTAAAGGTTACAAAACACACTGTTAGGTGTGGCCTTGTTAAAGGATTTAATCACCCTATTAGTACTGGACTAATTAAGGGCTTTGGATCATTCCATTATAATGTCACCTTGATTAAAAGATTTACAAACAATTGTTAGGTCAATCTCAATTAAAGGATTTTGACTATCACAATGGTTAGAAAGTAACAACAGGTTTGATCATTTCAGATACAACTCACTTTGAAAATTCAGATCTCCATTCGGCTCATTTCTTGGCTCATTGACTAGACTTCATTATAATTTGCATCTTTGATCTACTTGGCAACCCTTCAAGCAATAATACTTCACCAATCTTCTTACTATTCCTTTGCTACTCTATTTTTCACAAGTTCTCCACAAAATCACCAATCAACAACGAACCAACCTTAGAAAACATCCCTTATGCCTCCTTAAATAGGTAGCTTATATCTTTTGTCTCTTAAACATCACTGTGTTGACATATCAATCAAGTTTGTTATTAGTGACACACACTTATTCAAATTGTATATAGCTACCAATCTCTTTGTATAAGTATCAGTATTTGCCAAGTATTTTAGTTGTCACCAAGTTCTACAGTTGTTACTGAGTCCTTTGGAAAAATCTTAGTGGTTATCAAGTAGTCACAGTTATAGAGAAGATCAATAGTGTAAACCATGCATCTCAGTACATGCCGAGTTTACCAATGCAAGACGAGCTATGCAGTGTTCACCGAGTTCGCAGTGTATGTGATGCGAGTCCAGTCTTAACTGAGCCACTTAGTGTTAACCAAGAGACTCAGTTTATATTGAGCTTAAAGTGATAGTATTTACCAATTCATACAATGTAAATCAAGAGACTCAATTTTTATGACGAGTTTCATAGTATCTACCGAGTCACCAGTGTAGACCAAGTTCAAGACTACTTGGAAGTGATTAGTATGGACCGAGTTTCTATGTCTACCAAGTGCATGACAATCTTGAGCATTGATAGTGGATGTTGAGTATCAGAACCTCACCGAGTCAGTCTTCAGAACTTGAGTGTCTTCATGTGGGCTGACTTTGTAATATTTGTGTTAACTTCTATTATGGACGAATTTATAATTTGTATAATTGGATTGGTATATATGTAATAAATTGTATCATATCCAAGTAAGTATGAAAAAGATGTGAATGTGAATGTAATCAGAGAAGAGTAGGACGAAGCGAATTACAAAGGCTACAATAGTATAAGGAGCAGCAAAGTCATATCTATCACAACAAGATGATTAGTACATAAAGGAATCTCATTCAATAAACCAAGTTACAGATCAGAGATCATCTACTATTTCATCCTGACAGGTGGATAAGTCAAATCCTTTAACAAAGTAGACCTAATAGTCTTTTGTAAATCTCTTTACCAATTGCATACTTAATTGTATGTTTATAAATCCTTTCACAAGGTGGACCTAACAGTCCTTATTACTCCTAATAGGGCAGATCATTAGAAGTGATCAATGTAAGCTTTAATAGGCTAACTTTATACTGTAGTACTAAAGTTTGTGGGTATCATCCCCACCCCAATTTTACTTTCTATTTGGAAGGTTTATGGGTCACCAAATCTTTGTGTCACAATGTTATGAATGCTTTCATGTTTTTAGCTTCTTATGCATGCAATTATATTAGATTATATGTAATGGATTAAATGCTAAGTGGATTGTTGGATTAAGAGTTGAAATTGTTAAAGTTTTAGAAGTTACTAATCCACCCCTCCCCTCTCAGTAACTTTACATAGTCTTGAATATTTTCAACAATTGGTATTAGAGCATTGTGGTTCTTAGGAGAAAGCTTAATAGCTTGAGCAAATATCAAAGTCATGGAGATATTCAAACTTGACAAATCTATTGATAATGAGAAGCTAGATTTGGAAATGGCCATTGCCCAACTCAAGAAAGCAAATGAGCAACTCTCTCAATCCCTAAAAAGAAGAAAATAACTTACAATTCAAATGAATGATCATCTCTACATTGAAGAAAAAATTGAAGACCTTCATTTGAGCAATTTAGATGAAGCCAATGAAGCAATCAAAGAACTCCTAGAAAAGAATGGTTCCCTATAAGAAGAGGTAAGAAAACTTAAAAGAGAGCAAGAAATTCAGGCAGTAAGGTTATGTGAAGTCATGGAACAAAAAAACTAGATAAAAGAAGAGATAGATGGAAGGAACAATGAAATTTAGAACTAATCCCTTCAGTAGGCAGAGCTTATTGATCAGCTCTCCAATGCAAATGAGGAAATCAATGAAAGATTACAGAATGATCTAAATTTTGAAAGGCAAATCAATGAAAGATTATGAAATGATCTAAATTCTGAAAGGCAAATCAATGAAAGATTACGAAATGATCTAAATTCTAAAAGGAAAATCAATGAAAGAATGATGAAATCACAAGAAGACATGAATCAATTGAATGAGAAAAATCTTTATAGACAAAAAGGAAAAGTAGGAATTGGATATACAAAAGAAGGATAATCATCCAAGCAAGGAGCTCAAAAGAACCAGAGACCTACTTGCAATCACTATGGTAAGATAGGTCATACATCAAACAAATGTTGGAGCAATGGAAAAGAAAAAATCAATGGAAAATACTACAATTGCAATCAGCATGGTCATAAGGCTAATGAATGCAAAGAGAAACCTAGATTTGAAGGCAAATGTCACAAATGTAAGAAACATGGACACAAGTCATCAGAATGCAAAACCAATGTATTGAATCCAACATAGCAAATTGGGAAAGCAATATTTGGTTGGGACTATAACACCTGGTGTACATGTCATTATTGTGGAGAATTTGGATACATTGTAATAAATTTTGTAAAGCATCATCTGAGGAAAAGAGACACCACTAAAAGATGTTTCATTTGCACAGAACTTGGTCATTTTGCCAAGAACTACATGAATACTGGTAGAATTAAAGATGAGAAAAAGGCAAAAGATGATAACATCCAAAAATAGATGAGACAATTATGGGTTCTTAAGTCTATCGAGGATACAAGTCCAAGTAATGATGATCAAGTTACTCAAGAATTCAGCGACTCTTTCATTTCTACTTGAGTTCTCAAAGGAGAAATTGGAACTATGCTATCAAAGAAGACAACCAACATAGTTCCAGGTTGAAAGAGCAAAATGATCCAAATCAATATTCAAGATACAAAGGGATCACCGAGTACAAGTGTCTACCAAGTTATCTTCTCTACTGAGTGAGGTTGGGTCATAGACTCTACCGAGCAAGGTCGGGAGTGATAAAGATGCTTATGGTTATTGAGTCACGAAGACTTCACTGAGTGTTCAATGCAAGTGTAGTAGATGATAATCTGTCAACATGATGTTAGACAATCTACCTTTCGTACTGAGCATTTATGGTGAAATTTTAACAAAAGGCATGAAATCAAAGTCATTTCTTACCATGAAATTTTGAGTGCTATTGCGAAAGTATGATCTTTAGAGCCTCCAAGCGATTTGAGCAAATTTCCAACAAATTTTTTTGAATTCCCTCAAACACTACCATGTAGAGATGGCATCTAGTAGTAGCAGGGTTAAGTGAGGATCTGACATGTTAGTTCATGGAGTGGAATGGAACGCACTAAATTTTAAGCTCACTCTTGCGATCGCTAAAACCCTAGATTTGAGTGGAGCGCAATCTCAAATCCCTCCAAAGGTGCTTCTGATCAACGATATTCAAACTCATTTCAAATGTGTTATTTAAGAGATTGGTACGTTGGAAATGGATGATGCCCTAGGCCAACTATGTGTAATGGAGTTTTGAAACCCGAGCACCAACACCTGGAAACCAAAGGGTTAACTCACATCCCTCACATGCCCCACAAATTTCAAGTTAAATGGATTAGGTTTATCCTCATTCGGGTGCATAATGGTTAGTTGTGGTTGGAACAACTAGTGTTGATCACAAAGAAGATGATTCATCGAATCATTGGCTTCCCAATGCTAGCCAAGGCCAAAATGACAAAAACCCTAGGTTAGGCTAAAATTGAAAAGAAAACCCTAGCAGAATGGGATGGCAGAGGAATGAAAATTAGTGGTGTTTTAGATATGGAATTGAACTTTGGTATTCACATCATTACGCACAAGATATACAACTCTAGTAGGTTGAATAGTGTGTCATGTGAAGCTATGGACTTAGCATACAAGGTGGTAAAGAACAACTTATCATTCAACCTTGCCGAACTATTGTTGAAACAATTCAACTAAAATATGGAAAGCATAAGGATCTCAAAGAATAACCCAAGTTTGGTTCCTTGTTAACTTGTCTATTCTTTTATATTCTTAAATTCTTCCCTTCAAAAGACACTATTGTTTGGAGAAAAGATGTGCTTGTGTTATATTAGATAAATGAGTTTACTACTGAAATGGGTGAAAATTATAATAGCATTATGGATTATTATTTTGATGCATTTAAAGAGAAAATGAACAATAGGTTCTGAATCCCCAAGAAATTAGTTGAGGATTATAAGGATGGTGTATGTTTCATGGTGGATTGTGATAGAGTGTACATTCAGGCAATTAAGCCTAGAATTACATGGAGTATAAAACCTCTTGGTTATGAGGTTAATATCGATGAAACTAAAGACATCATTGAAGCTCTTGTCAATGAGTTAGTTGATCCTAAGGCTACATATTTTGGAGCATATGATGAAGCAAAAGTCAAGATTGAACTTGAAATAAAGCTCCCTCAGGTGATGAACAAATGAAAGAAGAGGATTGCAAAATTGAAAACCAGTTCTACCCTTTTGTTAACCGAGGGAAAAAGGTGAAGATGAGGAAGTAGAGGATGAGGAAAAATCTAGAGAAGTTTGATAATAAAGTGTTGGAGCACATTGCTTAGCAAATAGCCATTTATCAAATAGAGCTTTCTACAATTTTGGGCAATTTAGAAGTATCTTGTACAAATGTATCATCACTTTTTGGAAAGCTATGTGATGTTTTTTGAGTTTACTAAAGAAATATAGGACAAATTGTCCAAAATGGATGAAGATTTGAAAGCTAGTGCTCAGCAGCTGCAACTTGACCCTAGTTCAAGCTCTGCACATTTTCAAAAGATAAGATTTTTGTTAGATATGCAAGCATAATTGCTTAGAGAAGAAGCAAGAATTAGATCCATATTGATAGTTATACAAAATATGATTCTTCCCATCATGGATGCACTACAGAAACATATTGTACATTAAAAAATTCTCATCCATGACAATAACTTCTCCATTGTGGATCATATGATAGAATTGTCAGCAGAAGTCCAAATTGCACTTCACATGTAAGGTCTTGCAAGACAATTGGGATACCACCTTGGCAATCATTCTTAAGGTACATTCATAATTTTTATCTCATTTTGGTGTTACTATGTAAATAAAAAGAATAAATCTTTGGCATTAATGTCAAAAAGGGGGAGAAAGATATATGTATGGAGAAAGACTTATGTTATGGGGAGAACGTGCAATAAGTTGAAAAATCAATGGGGCAGTAAAATATGTATAGAGAGATATGTTGTATATAGCAAGAAGATGTATAGTATACTGTATGAAAGAACCTTACCATGTATAGATATATCCCTTACAAAATCAATTTTGAAAAATCTCAAAAACAGTATACTCTACCGAGCTAGTATCACAAGGTGATGGATAAAAGGTATTCAGGAAACTTTTTGAATTCAGTTTTGACTGATAAGTGTTTTTGTCACTAATGCCAAAGGGGGAGATTGTTGACATATCAATCAAGTTTGTTATTAGTGACACACATTTATTTAGATTGTATATAGTTGTTGAGCTCTTTGTACAACTATTAGTGTTTGCTAAGTATTTCAGTTGTCACCGAGTTCTATAGTTGCTACTGAGTCCTTTGGAAAAGTCTTAGTGGTTACTGAGCAATCATAGTTATAGTGAAGACTAGCAGTGTAAACTGTACATCTCAATACATGCTGAGTTTACCAATGCAAGACGAGTTGTGTAGTGTTCACCGAGTTCACAGTGTATGTGATGCGAGTCTAGTGTTAACCAAGCCACTTAGTGTTAACCAAGAGACTCAGTTTATACCGAGTTCGAAGAGATAGTGTTTACCGAGTCATACAATGTAAATCAAGAGACTCAGTTTTTATGACGAGTTTCACAGTATCTACTGAGTCACTAGTGTAGACCGAGTTAAAGACTACTTGGAAGTGATTAGTATGGACCGAGCTTCTACATCTACCAAGTGCATGATGATGCCGAGTATCAAAACCTCATCGAGTCAGTCTTTAGAACTTGAGTGTCTTCATGTGGGCTGACTTTGTAATATTTGTGTTGACTTGTAGTGTGGCCGCCTTTGTAATTTGTATAATTGGATTGGTATATATGTCATAAATTGTATCATATCCAAGTAAGTATGAAAAAGATGTAAATGTGAATGTAATTAGAGAAGAGCGGGAATAAATGAATTACAAAGGCTACAACACTATAAGGAGCAACAAAGTCATATCTATCATAGCAAGGTGATTAGTACATAAAGGAATCTCATTTAGCAAACCAAGTTGCAAATTAGAGATCGTCTATTGTTTCATCCTAACAGGTGGATCAGTCAAATCCTTTAACAAGGTAGACCTAACAATCTTTTGTAAATCTCTCTACCAAGTGCATACTTAATTGTATGTTTGTAAATCCTTTCACAAGGTGGACCTAGCAGTGCTTATTGCTCCTAACAGGGTAGATCATCAGAACTGATCAATGTAAGCTTTAATAGGCTAACTTTATACTGCAGTACTAAAGTTTGTGGTATCATCCCCACCCTAGTCTTACTTTCTATTTGGAAGGTTTTTGGGTCACCAAATCTTTGTGTCACAATGTTATGAATGCTTTCATGTTTTTAGCTTCTTATGCATGCAATTAGATTAGATTATATGTAATGGATTAAATGCTAATTGGATTGAGAGCTAAAATTATTGAAGTTTTAGAAATTATTGATTCACCCCTCCCCTCTTAGTAACTTAGCATAGTCTTGAATATTTCCAACACTCCCTAGATCTTAGGGTTTGATGAAATTCAACAAATCTATCCATTGTTTTGTCTTTCTACTTATTTCTCGAATCTTCTCTTTAAATCCTTGTCTTTGATCATATAACTAACTTAATTCATGCATTAAATACTCCAGCTTATCAATCCTTATCATCCACGCATTTTGATCAATCCAATAATTTAATTATGTCAACCTCAAACTCAATTCTTTAACAAATTATTATTTTGCTGACGCTTGGTCATCATTGTGTTCTTCTGCTCAATCATCACTGGATCACTCAGTCTCTACTATTTTCTCCATCACTCAACTTACTCTGGCTTTCTCGGTCATAACTATCACTCAATTAATACTGTTATGCTTGGCTAACTCTTAAGTTCCTTAATCTTTTGCTTCATCTCCTTCATTGACCTAGCAAAATGTCACTCAATCAAGCTTAATGTTTTATACAACTTCTTGTCTCCTCTTCTAAATATCAATTCAACTGTCTTCTTCACTTCACATAATGATTAAACAACACATTATCTTATCAAAGACTAACTGATCAAGTGACCATTTTAATTCCATCATACTTACCCCTCTTTACTCAAGAACTTCACTAGTTCATCTAGTTATCTCTATTTTCAAATCCTCTTTATTAATCAAGAGATATGACACTCTATATTGTTAGTAAATGTCTCTCTAGTAGGTCTGACATCAATGACAACATAAAATTTGTTCCAATTGCAGTTTCCAACACAAACTCTATTTGTGCATTAAGTACACGAGCTCATCAATCCTTATCATCCACACATTTTGACTAATCCAAAAATTCAACTATGTCAACCTCAAACTCGATTCTTTCACAAACTGTTATTTTTTTGACACTCGATCATCATTGGATCACTCAGTCTCTACTATTTTATCAATCACCCAGCTGTCTCTACTATTCTATCAATCACCTAGCTTACACTGCCTTGCTCCATCTTCACTACACTCGGTCACTACTACATTTTCCTCTACATCTTGCTCGACCATAACTATCACTCGACTAATGTTGTTTTGCTCATCTATCTATTAAGTTCTTTAATCTACTACTACATCTCCTTCATTGACCTTGTAAAACTGGTAATTGGTCAAGCTTAGTGTTTTACACAAATCCTTGTCTCTCATCAAACATCTATTCCATACTTCAACTCAACTGACTTCTTTACTTCACATAATGATTAAACAACGCATTATCTTGTCAAAGACTAACTAATCGAGTGCCCATTTTAATTTCATCATACTTACTCCTCTATACTCAACAATTTCATTAGTTCATCTAGTTATTTCTCTTTTTAAATTCTCTTCATCAATCAACAGATATGACACTCTACACTGTTAGTAAATGTCTTACTAGTAAGGTTTGACATTAATGACAACATAACAACTATTCCAATTGTAGTTTCCAACAAAATACAACATGTTTAGTACATAAATAAAATATATTAAGTCTTGGAGCATTCCATTGTATTTGTAAATAATGAAGTTCATTTTTTAAACAAACATATATCTTTGGTACAACTCGACATGTCTTCCAAACATAAATGTAGGAGATATTTTCCACAACAAGACAAATTGTGACATTGCTACTAGGATTCAATTGTGTAGTCTTTTGAGTCAAACTTATTGACCCATGTCTCATGAGTGTGGTTCACAAGAATCCATCTCTCAGGAGAATGAACGAAATACCTAACACTAGTTGCATCTAGGTGAAGCTTATAAGGTGAAGCGCCGAGACTTCCCTAAAGGTCACCCATCCTAGTACTACTTCAACTTGAGTGCACTTAACTATGAAGTTCTCTCCATGGTTAAGTCCACTCTGCTTGCAACCCCATTTACAAAACCTTCAAAAAGTGTTGTGCCTTATGAATCATTCATTAGCAAGCCCCTTAAGGGCCCGTTTGGTTGCTGGAATAGAAATATAAAATTTGGAATACGTTTTCTATTCTTCGTTTGGTTTGTCAAATGGAATAGGGAATAGGAATACATATTTCCACTTTACCTTATTGGAATAGCCATTCCTATTCCCAATATTGCATCCCTATTCTCCATGCCTATGCCTACAACCAAATGGATCCTAAGCTCATTCTCATGAAGCATCACCTAGATGCAATTAGTGCTAAGTGTTCCATTCATTCTTACAAGAAATTGATTCTTACGAAACATGGGTCAACTAATTTGATTCAAAAGAGTGTAAAATTGAATCTTGATAACATCACAAATATAAATTCACTAACAACCATGCACTTAAAGTATTTACTTATTAAAATTATTAACAAGGTAAATGATAAATGAACTATTGTTGCCTGGTCATAAAGTGTTTCAATTTTTGAACCTGTTAATCCCCTGGTTATGTGTGAAATATGTCCCATTTTGATCATTGAAATGACCATTTTATCTCTAAGTTTTCGTGAGTTTTTAAATCTTCATGTCTCCGGCTCGTCCTTAGCTTTGCCTAGCACTTGAAATTTTTAAAATCTGGCTTCTGAGCTCCAACTTATCTCAGGTTAATGTTGAGATCCAAAATATGTGTTTTAAAGTCTATCATTAACCATTAACCTCTTAAAAGGTTAATGATAACTTTCAAAATGCACATTTTGGAGTAGGTTAATTAACCACTCCAAAAATGCATTTTTCTTAACCTCTCAATAGGTTAATGATAACTTTCAAAATGCACATTTTGGAGTAGGTTAATTAACCTCTCCAAAAACACGTATTCCTTAACCTCTTTGAGATAGTTATTAACCTATTTAAAATTCTTCCATTAGAAGTCAGACATGTAAATGGTTTTAAAAAAAAGGGAGGGGCAGACATGGAACATGTGGATTGTGGTGACCATAGAAAAGGCCAAAGGTTCGTACAAGCAGAAAGCCTCTGTAGAAACGTGAGAAAGCTCATTGCCAAGAATCGCAAAGAGAACCGATACCTTTGGTACTATTGAAGATGCTGAAGTGGCTGCAATGGATGATTGTATTATTCAGAAAAATATGTTGGGTGATCCCCCTGATTGTTTTCCATAGTAGGTTCACTTCTCAAGTGATGAGACTCATCCTAGCCAAGTATGACAAGAAATCATTTGAAAAGTTTCCAGAATATGAAGAAATTATGAAGGACCTGGGTATATTTGGGGAGACTCCAAAAGCCTATGGATAACTAATAAGTGGTCCATTGTTAACGCGTGAAGTCTAATTAGAGAGGGAAACTATAGTGGAGAGTTTAACTACACAAATCTAGTTGCTTTCCTACAAAAGTGTGTTGCAATTCAGGAAAATAAACTTTTGGCCGATGTGGGGAAGCATTTTGAAGATGCCACGAAAATGTGTTGGAAAATGACAACAGTTTGCTTTATCAAAATGATTATCCAGCTCTCCTTGGGCTATTTTAGTTCAGATTGCTCTCATGTTTTTCATCAATTTCCTCCCAAGGATGTACGTGATTCTGTGGAGGCATACACTCAAGCATGAGAGATTCTAGATTTTTTCAATACCGAGAATAATGCAGGAATTCTAAGCAAGGCCACTAATACATTCTCCCTTGAACTCTAAAAGAAAGTGGAGAGCAAGAGACCTGTGCCCATGAGAATTATTCATTCCACTGATCATAACTACATAAGTAGAACAATGAATGAAGCTGCAAATGAGGGTCTGCAAAAAGCAACCAGGCCCAAAGGTTCGTACATTAGGGATGGTGTGTTTCTCTTGATGTCTGTGCGTGGATAGAATTTTTTGAGGCCTTGCATGAACTATATCAAAAGTCTTCTCCAAGAGTACTGGTTGATTGATCACTCGTATTTGCATTGAATTTGGTGTCCCAGCATTTGGAAGTTGTTCTTGAGAGTTGATATAACAAAGGTGACGATGCACAATAAGTGTTTGATAGAATGTTCCAACTCCTTATAGTTTGCGGTGCAAAATTGATGAAACCCAAGATATCGCTGTGACAAGATTTGAGTACTCAAGCCATCATATAAATAATGGGCTTTCCCAGCCATGCCTTGTCACTTTCCAAAATGTCTTAGACCCTCCATGTCCGTTAGGAAGAATCACCTTCACCAGATTTACAAAGCAGTTTGAAACCTAGGCATTGCAAGCAGATATATCATTCTCCCCTTTTTGGTGAGTATAGACAGAGCCTCCTTGTTGGAGCAGTGAACATGTTGATAGAGAAATGCATCAGGCAATTGTTTGTCAAAATGCTCCAATGCAACGTGACTCCCAGACTATTATAATTGTGTGATATGTAAACATTCGAACAGATGTCGAGACCTCTCAGATGCAACTACAGAAAGAGGGACATACCTTAGAGAACTCAAGCTAGCTGCCACTTTAGTTGTAGATTTTGTTAACAGAGCCACCTTAAGGAAGGTCATCGAGCAACATATATCATAATTGATAGCATCATATATTTGAAGGGCACATTTCTTACATGTACATGTAGCTGAAGTCAATGCATTGGAATCAGTCAATAAAATGCTCTCTTGGGGATGTAGTATTTGCATGAATCATAAAGTTCGTCAACTTTTATCAAATATTTGTGGAAGCATGAATCAAATTATAGACTGGGCATCTAATTGTTTCAATGGAATGTTATGTGATACTCTCACACAATATGTGATAATTGTAAGACAAATGAGAATTTTGATACTTGTGTCTATACAAGGACCAACCTTTCAATAGATGTCATCATGGAAGAAAAACACATTTCGTAGAGATAAGCACAATTGGAGGGATCATAAACATAAAGTTAGTGTTCATCGCACTCGTACACACCACATGCTCTTGATCTCTTCATGAGAAGGAGGGTATGCATTCGTTAATAAAGTAATGTAACTTGAATGAATCATTCAAATATCAAAAGGAAATCAACAAGAATTTATTATGCAATCTTCCTCTCAAAAGATGTAAAATCTAAGTTTCAGGTCATACTGGGTTAATTTTAGTGAGCTTAATTAACCTCACCCAAATCACGTATTGGGGAGGTGGTTATTAACCACGAATAGGTAGTTATTCACCTCTATGTCTATAGAAGGGCTCTTTTGGGCTTTGTAAAAGGACTTTTTGGCTTTGGAAAAAGGGAGCACTATGCTAAAATTTTGATTAGGAGATGATATTTGGAAAGTATATATAAATTTTGTCTTTGTAATCAGAAATTCCTCTTAGGTTCTTGGTGCAAGAAAATAAAAGAACGTGCAACTTGAGTTCTCTTCTTTTAAATTTAAATTGTTAGAAATGTTGATTCTCTTTGTAGTGAACATTCTCACAGTATGGTGTAGATGTTTATGAATATGTGGATCAACATTGTGCTAGTAATAGTTTTCAAGCGTAGATCTTGATTGTTGTTATTAGTGGTTCTAGTTTAGTGGTTTGGGAAAGCTTTGAAATCGTGTGGTGCATTCGTCATCATGAGCTTTTTCACCTTTTAATTTTGATTTTATATTTATTCGAAAAGCTTTAAAATTATATCATATGAGGGAGCTGCCCCTCTAAACGCAGAAGAAGGCCGCATACCAAGGGCCTATCCAACTGTTGTGAACGGTTTGCCACACACTCCGTTGGACAAATTTTACTGTGACAAATCTGTTTACCAACAACTATGCATGTACTTTCTTTTAGCAACTCCCAATTGAACTATGTATGTACTTTCTTTGTAGCACTTTTATTTTGTAAGTACTGACTATCAACATGAATTTTTTTTGAAAGATCAAGATAACAAAAAAGATAAACGACTATCAGACCATTAACGATTACGAATCCTTTCCCCTTACTTTCCCACAAAATAATCTATCGAAATGTAAATGAAAATATAATGAGTAATAAAAGACTAAAATAAAACTCAGGTAAGCGAAGGAAAATTGAATAAGGGCACGCATACATTATACATTTTGCTTCTCTACAATTGCCAATAAATTTGGTACAAACCAACGAGAGTTGACGATCAAAGTTATGAAAATGCGAGCTGATACGTTGATGCAAATGCTAGCCTGAACAATTCCCAATACGCGTGAATTTGTTTTAAAAAGTATGAGCAGAAAAGAGAGTAGATATCTTTGCTTGTTTTAGCTTTCCCAAGAAGATCTGCTTCGTATGCACCATGCCAGTTTAGTTGCAGCACAGATACAGTCCTTTCCTTACTTTCCTTTTCTCTTTAACCTGCAAGCAGCTTTCAATCTAATCAGCCGGGGCCCAGAGCTCCATCTTCTTACGACTGCAGCCTTGTTCACACGTGTAGAACGAATTGTTGTTCACACGTGTATGGAGAATGAAGTTTTAAACAATATAATTAGTCTTGTCTGGCACATTCAGATCCAATCAACAGTAGAGAGTCGGCAGACCCCTGTCGCGAACAATAAGATGCCGAAACTCACGGCGTAAGAATCGAACCTTTGACCGTAACGAGACAATTCTTATCTACACTGCTTCTGGAGCCGACGGGTACGCAGTGAATTGTTTTGCAGAGGCATGTTAGGGTTTTGAGTTGAAAAGGGTTTTCTTTTTCATTCACCACATATGTAAAAGTCAGATTTTGCTTGAGCCGATGTCTTTGCCTGCCACGCTGTTGCAAGTGAAAAGGAAAATTAAGTGTGATCGGAATCAGTAGTGGAAGATATAGATTTGGCTTTAGTGGTTTTGAAGGACGCAATAATGTGTTGATCTCTCGGACCTTTGTTTTTGGTCATTGTTCAAAGCAGTTATTTTCTTGACTTGGAGAGAAGCAATTTGTTGGTGTCGGTTGCACAGAACGTTGATCTGATTTTGTAATATAGTGTTGAAGATAGAAGGTTATTTATGCTGCCAAATTCACTTGGTGCTGAAGACAGGGACGTGTCTATCCTACTGAGTTTACCTGGGCCTTGCAGGGACACTTTCCGTTATTGGATAGTTCTTAGAAATTGAACGTCGGCGCGCTCTTTGTGAGCCAGACTTACCTAATAGGAAAGCTGGGCTAGTTCAGGTGCAAGTTGATCTTACGGCCTCTGGATTGCTTTTTGTGAACTTGCATTAGTTTGCAATTTTGGCTTGGCAGTCCCATCGGTTCCCATTGGCTGCCATCATCTCGTTTGATTTCATGATGATTGGTGCATCTGTAACCTTTGCAGGTTCATTGGGGCTTCCGTGTGGGATTAAATGAAGTGATTACTTTTCACTTCACGAGACACAGCTTGAACCTGAAACTGTTGGGTTGCCTGAAGGTGATTGGCAATTATTTTGTTTACGGACATAGTTCGAACTCCAAGCAGTTTTGGTTTATTTTCTGATCGGACAGAATGATGCTGTTTTTCGCTACTATGATATGATTCAAGCTGGGAAGGAAAAATACTACATACAAAGAAGGGAAGAGCCATTCTTATAGGTCAGAGCTAAACCAGACGCCAGTTTATTGAAGTTTTATATGTCCTCTGGTTTCTGGTTATCATTTTGCATACAGGTTTGCCGTAAAATATCCTAATATCGTGCAATTCAGTTGTTGAAAAGCTCCAACTGCTCTAGCCACCTGAGGGGTAAAACGTTATGATCAGAAGTGGGTTTCTTGCCTAGGTTTTGGGACAAGATCTAAATGGTATAGCTTTGTTTAACAATGAGTCATCCTTTACAACGAAGGCCTCTAGTTATCCCCTGTTTTCCTTCATTTATTGTCAATGAACACATTAATTCAGTTATTACGTTGTAAGGAATTGAGATTTTGATTGCTGTGAGAGTTTAATGTTCCGGACAGGTGAAGCATTTTCCGTTCTGAGTTGAAGAGGCTCAGGGCTTATGGGATTAACCCATGTATATTGGGGCACTTGACTATAGATCTCAGCTGCTGAGAAATTCTACGGTGACATAGCTGGAGCAGGGGATCTTGGTGACCTGGAGATATACTTTCCTTCAAGAGGATTCACTCTAGTCCTCTGAATGAAAGTAGCACAATAGTCGCACCTCTACAATCCTGGCAAAGGAGGTTTCCCTACTTGATATGGTGGGGACTGGAACAGGGGAGAGATTTTAGGTGTGGGGCAGAAAGGAAAAAGGTGGGGGTATCTTCATAACATCAAGACAGTGTTTTTGTACAACTTTGTATTCTATCCGTTGTTTAACAGAGCACTTTGGGTTAAAGTTGCTCCTTTTCTAATGGCAAAGGGAAGCCCTCAAACTGATACTTCTACAGATGCTGATACCGATGGAAAGGACACTGCAAATGTAAAGCCATTTCTGCTGTCATTTAAACTTATTTTATTCTTTGTTATTCTCTTGTTCTGAAAGATATGTATCTTATTTTACAACAAAGGTAGGAAAGTCAATTTAGCTGATTAACAGAGCTACATGGAAAATCTGTGGATAAAGGCTATGAAACCTAACATTTCTACCATTGCCATTGTCCAAGAGACACAGAATCCAATATTCTTACGAAGAGAAGCAATTTTTTCATGTGCTCAGAACTTTATTTTCAGTCGAAATGTTTAACTGCTTGCTTAATGCTCCTCTTCAAATTTTTTCTTTTAAATGGAATACAAAACTTTAAATTGAGTTACCTTTTTGTCTAATTAATTAGAGACCATAGCTATGTAGAAGGCAGAGATCCTGAACTTTTCAAGGAATCTGTTGGCCTTACATGCAGAATCCACTGCATAGATCAGTTGGTTTTTAATATATTATACTGCAGCTTTCTTTTCACAAATTTTAAACCATTTTAGTTGCTGATAAATTAACTTAAGCTTTCCTTTTTGAACCTTATGAATTCTGGTAAACTATAATTTGTTTTTTTCATTTACAAATTGTACTGAAACGGTTGCAGGAAGCTTTGTATATTACTAAGCAGTCAAAGGATGGAATTGGAGATCACAAGGTTAAGATGTGGATTACTTTCATGTTATAATCTTGTAGATGACTAAATTGGCCAATTTTTGATCTGCATTTGCCTTAAAAATAGAATTTTTTATTTCTAAAGTTCATTATCTGAGAAAGTAAGAATGTCTTCTGTAGACTCTTCGCAGGCTAGCTCAGAATCGTGAGGCTGCTCGAAAAAGTCGTTTGAGGAAGAAGGTAAGTCTTGTTCGTATTGCATAACTCATTAAATAATTTCTGCAATATTCCTCGCGAATAATACTTTAGTTGTTTGTATATAGATATTTGAGAAATGTGTTAGAACCTTTAATAGTGGAAAAGATCTACTTAGTGTAAGATGTAGCTTGAAGATTTCAAGTTTAGGACACATTTGAGCCATTATTGGAACCCAAAAAAAAAAAAAAAAAAAAAAAACCAATCTGGAGGAGAGAGAAAGTGACGAAAATTAGAGGAGAAATAATAAAAAATAAAATAAATGGAAAAAATGAGAAAAGGAGAAATTTCTATTTTTGAGGTGCATAAAAGAAAAATAAAATAAAAATGGTTGTCATTCCATTTATCAAGGTGTGTGGGTAGAATTCTAGAAAGTTATGAATATTGTAGAAAGTTGTGGATATTGTAGAAGGTTGTGGATAAGTCATGTATTGGGTGGTAAGTCCCTATTTAAGCAAGGCATATGAGCATTTCTAATCAAGCTTGAGAAGTGGAAGCTCAAGAAGGAGAAGCTCGAGAAGGAGAAGCTTGGGAAGTAGAAGCTTTGGAAGGAAAGCTTGGAAAGGTGAAAGTTGTGGAAGGTGAAGCTTGGAAAACCTGGAAGGCTTCAAGGTGTGAAAGAGAAGGAGGAAGTGAAGAGTGAGTTTTCCCGAGTCTGTGGACAGAGCGCCGAATGTGAGGCAGTTTACAGCAGGATTGTGATGGAGTTGTGAGCATGTAGACAGAGCGCCGAATGTGAGGCAGTTTACACTTGGATCTTGGATAAAGTTGGAGAAGCGCTAGTGACTGCGGTTTAGAAACAAGGAGGTTGCTTGGTGGCTTGCGAGCACAAGTTGAGATCTCAGAGGTTTCTACCAGAGTGTGGATCTGGACTAGCTTGAGTTTGGATTGGATCTTCAGAGATCTTGCAAAATTTTTATTGTAATTGCTAAGGATTTTCAAATTTAATAAAATTTCTTGGGAAGCATTTATTCTCTCTTTATCTTCATATTGTTGCATTCTTGGTTATGAGTTGGTAAGGGTGGTGTGGCCCTTCGTTAGTGGTATCAGTGCGTACCGTCATCAAGTGGTATTAGAGCATACTTCATCAGTGGTATCAGAGCGTACCTACATCATGGTCAAATTCACTACAAATAGGGTCAAATAAAGCATACTTACATAATACACATTTAATTGCTCACTGACTGTCTGGTTTGACCAAAATGAAATTAAATAAATCAAATTCTCTGGAATTTTCTGTTCTGATGTTGTATCTAATCAACAAAGGCATAATTAATATTAGAAATCAACAGTCGTAATATTGTAGGTTGTGATGGTCTGCTGAATCTTTCATTGTTCTGTAGACTATAAGAAGGCCTTTGACTCTATTCCCAGGCTTCTGCTTTTCTGAAGGCTGTTAACTATGGTATTTAAATTTTTTTAATTGCTTCCATTGTGAGGGTTTGTGAGATGACTGTTACCGAATTCTACAATCCCCATATAATCTTTGACTTTGTTAAAAGTACTATTTGAGTCAAACAAGGGTAACTTCCGTTGTCTCTTTTTGATATGTACATAGACCAGATTGAATACTTTCTTTGACAGTTTCTTTTGTGTTAACGGATACTGATCTGTATATTGTTTTTGGTTGATGATATGGCACTCCTCTCTCACTGTCACGATGACTTCCAGACATAGGTTAATTTTTTTTTATCATCTGTGCAAATTTTGTCATCTTGTACTTAACCTCAGTAAAACTAATTATACAGATTCAAACAAAGAAGCAGTTAAGAGGTCTATAGAACAATGTATAAAAAAAATGTTGCTGCAAAAAGAAGCTATAAACTTGATTACAATACCACAAACTAAGAAATTTCAGTTATTGATAAAAGTTAGTTACATAACTTTTGAAAGACATGGGTAGAAATAGAATCTAGTTACTCAGAGTAGAAACGACCTCACAATTGTGCCAAACATGACTTGTTTGTGTTAGTTGCAACGCTTTTGAAAGGCATGGGTATAAAATTTAAATAGAATTCAGATAGCCAAAGTTGAAAACACCTCATAAATGTACCTAACAAGTATTGCGGTGATCATATAGTTTTGTAAACTGTCCACTCAGCAAAACATGACAAGTCAAATTTGACTTTGACTTGGTGACTTGGCAAAACTGGATAGACCCAATTTTGACTTAGACTTGATGACTTGACAGACCCAGTTTTGACTTCGACTTAACTTGGCAAAAATTAAGAAATTAAAAAAGTACTTCAATTCATTTACTAGATAAAACTTGGCATTACTTTGCACAGTTAATAGGCAATATACTAGTTTGAAAAAATATTATGCTAGGTACAAGAGCACTTTGAGTTTTGAAACCACATTTCAACTACTCTAGAAGATGTCTCAAACTAGGAGATTAAAACCAAAGTTTGCCTACTTCGGACTTCTCAACAAAAGTCTCGACTTGGCAACTCAAAAAACTATGTACATTTTTTCAAGAAACACAAATTTTAGGCAACGACTTATAGCACAACAGTAAGTTGTGAGCCTCTCATCTGGGAGGTCTTGGGTTCGAGTCTACTCAAGCTTAAAGAATAATAATTAATATCAACAAGTAATAATAATAATCGATCTCAACAAATAATAATAATAATAAATAATCTCAGTTTTGGCCCATTACCCATAAAAAAAAAGAAACACAAATTTTATGCAAAATTCAGTTACAAATGTATCAAATGAGTCTATAAAACATCGGGAAAGTGTTTTCTATGAGATTTGAATATACATTTAGTACAAAATGTTGAACCCACATCAGATGGTGGTGGGGGGGAATGGTGGGGGTGAATCAGCATAAACCAAAATCTCACTTAATTAATTAACTATCTTGAATATTCACCTCATAACAAATTCAACAAATAATGAACTAAAACAACTACACAACACCACCAAGATTTTGATATGTGGAAAGCCCAAATTGGGGAAAACCACGGTGAGCCCTTGCCCACAAAGATAAATCATTGATATATAGTCTGATCACAATGATACTTGGAGCTCATTGCTTTGGACTTGCAACCAGAAGCTCACTGCCCATACAATACTGAGTATAGATAGGAGCTCACTACTCTAGACATGCAAAAAAGGGCTCAATGCAAAAGTTGCAAGATACAGAAAAGAATTTGTGCACCCGAGACTTATGGTCCTAGGGACATGATACATAGAACTCTTCTCAATAGATAAAGAGTGATTCCCTTGATGATGCGGCTGTCTTCCACAACTTTGTCAACTTCAGCAACACCATTCACTGCCTTTACTTCTCCACTGCAGTCACAAAATAACAACCTCACAAACTGAACTCTGCTCGTTTGAAACTCTTATAGATCTTCACTTGCTCACACACAACTCTCTTACATTTTGCCAAAACACACACTATACTTATATACAAGATAGGTCATTGGAATTACAACAAGGTCGCCCATGCCAAAAGAAAATTACAGGTCGGCCACGTCAACAACAAACTACAATAAGGTTCATGCCAAGAGCACCCAGACCAAAACATAGGTCACACAAAACATGAACTCGTTCGGTAAAAGATATTAAATACAATATAGATCACACATAACATGAACCCATCTGAATAAGAGATAATCATCTAATGCAATAGTCGTGTTTAATATTGAAACAGAATAGCATAGAGCAAATAGAAGTTAAGAACACAAGAACACAAGAGACACCTTGAGAAAACCCTCCTATTTGAGGGTGAAATCCAGCCGCACCGAAAAGTTCTTATTTGTTAAATAATAATGACAGTCTCTAAGTACATCGCTTGCAAACTTTTGAGCCTTCACAAGGAATCCACAAACTTCCTTTACAAAAATGAATTTGCAGTTACACACATAAAGAATGCTACATACAGAAGTAATAAAGAACAACACTCCCACTATCTTTTTCAACATGAAAAAAATGAATAGTACTAGCCAACAATGCTGTATGACACAATATAATTGTAACAAGCTAAAATTTCCACTCTTATTTAATTGATTTAAATAACAAAATAACATTTCTTTTCAGGATCACATGAAGGATAGTTATAACGACTAGCATATCATATACACATGAAATACAGTTACATCCTCAAATTATATATTGAAATGATAAAACAACAGATTTAACTGATTCTTAATCCAATGAAGGAAATAACTAATTTAATTATAATAACCACCTAAGCAATACATAAATTCGAATGCAGTAATGTAAAAGTAGAGTACCCGAAAAGTAGTTATCTTGCATGCAGATCATATCCTTGTGTTGTGCAAGTCTTGGCATCTGGAAGAGAGAAGCAGCATTGCCAAGGGCCTAACCTCCCAATCGCGGACTCTTAAGTATCCCCACGCAATCTCTACTGAGAAAGGCTTTCCCTACCTTGGGATTAGTATTGGGACACCACTCCCCAGCCTCTGAGCATCCTAGTGTTAAGAGTGTCGGCTAGACAACCAGCTAGGCAATGAATAATTTCCATCAACCTATCTGCCAACTGCCAGCCTTCCTGACCTCTAGTGATCACAACAACAAGTGTGCCACTAACCTTCCTTGGCCAACGATTTATGTGGGCACTATGTACCCGATCACCCATCGCTCGACTTGACAACAAGACCTTTACAATGGACTACCATGAGCTGACACAATTTAAAACTCTTTCATTACTTGCATATTTGGTACCGATTGTTCTTTCTCTTATCATGCAGGGATAACCCGTGGTTCAATAATTATCAGTACACACCCTTTATCTCGACCTTGCTTGTCTTCCTTGATGAATTCTTGGGGTGACTGTCTAAGCATTGTATAATCACAACTAATTACATTCTGCCCAATCTGGCTTATGACTTAACAATAGATTCGTGATGCTTGTAATTTATTCTTGACTCTACATAAGATTGTTGTCTCTTATCTCAAAGGGTATATAGCAAATACCCCTGTATAAGCTTGCATTGGTTGGATCTTATTTCGAGCTAAGCAACAATTTTGAAAGGAGATGTCATTATAGGTTGCCACAGATTGCTCGATCTTGAGCATATTTGCAAACTTAGACACTGATCTGGGCTTATGGCTTAACAATAAATTCATGATGCTTGTAATTTATTCTTGACTCTACATAAGAGTGTTGTCTCTTATCTCAAAGGGTATATAGAAAACACCTTTGTATAAGCTTGCACTGGTTGGATCTTATTCCAAGCTAAGCAACAATTTTGAAAGGAGATGTCATTATAGGTTGACACAGATTGCTCGATCTTGAGCATATTTGCAAACTTAGACACCAATCTGGGCTTATGGCTTAACAATAGATTCGTGATGCTTGTAATTCATTTTTGACTCTACATAAGAGTGTTGTCTCTTATCTCAAAGGGTATATGAAAATACCCCTGTATAAGCTTACACTGGTTGGATCTTATTCCAAGCTAAGCAACAATTTTGAAAGGAGATGTCATTATAGGTTGCCATAGATTACTCGATCTTGAGCATATTTGCAAACTTAGACAAAAGTAAAATAAATAGTTCTTTTCAGATTTAGGCTCTATCTATGATATCGTTTCCTTCTTTACTTCCTGGCTAAGATTTACGAGCCTCTTATATCAATTTGTAAAGAATAAAAATAAGCATATGTATTGCATGACTTGGCTGTAATATCTCTTCCTTAAATGCTCAAATCGAACCCTAAGCAATTGCTGGTAGATGTAAAATCAGGGCTGCAAATGTAGAGCAACGAAATATTTGATACAAGCTCCAATGTAAATCATGACACTTTTGTGCTTACGACCTCCAACAAGACTACTTGACACGGTATGACAAGATATGTGCAAGATATTTCACGGTAAGTTGATCACACAACAATGATGCTATTACAAAGTATTTGGTAAAATATTTTCTTGTTATTAATAGTGATCAATAGATCAATATATACAAATGACTAAATGATGTTTCGTTAGGAAACAATTGTAAATAATAGAAACGTTTTATTTTGGCTAGTAGTATACTAATAACTAACTAAATATTAGAAACATTCTAATATTTACAATAGATTATAAATAGTTAATCATTAAATAATTATAGACAATAATAGAAACTATCTATTATTGTAATACCCTCCCTTATGGTTAATCTATCCACGACACCAAGCTGTCCTCTGAATTTCACAAATTTATCAAGACCAAGAGGCTTGGTAAGAATGTCTATAGTCTGATCCGTTGTAGGAACATAGTGGAAGTCTATTGTCTCGTCTTGAACCAACTGTCGTATGTAGTGATAGTGAACATCCACATGCTTCGTTCGTTCATGGAAGACTAGATTCCGTGTTAATTTGATAATGCCTTCATTATCAACAAAGAAAGTGGTCGGTCTTGCTAGTGACATCTGCATATCCCCAAGCATTCAACAAAGCCAAGTAGCTTCACAACCTGCCTTAACTGTCCCTTTGTATTTTGCCTCTGTGGAGGAGAGAGAAATTGCTTCTTACTGGTCCATGTGACGACACTAGATCCCAAACTAAACACATCCAGAAGTTAACTTTTTATTGTCAAATAGAACTCGTTCAATATGAATTTGTGAACACACTAAGTTTAGGATTAGAACTCAAAGAGTAAAGAAGTCCATAGTCGGTTGTGCCCTTCACATAACGAAGCACATGCTTTGTTGCCATCCAATGATCAGCCTTAGGAGCTGTCATAAAACGTGAGATGTAGCTGATTGCGAAGCTGATATCAGGTCTAGTAGCAGAGAGGTAGAAGAGACTGCCTACTACTTGCTTGTATGTAGTATCATCAACTTGAGGAGAATTAGACTTGGCTGATAACTTCAAACCTTTATCCATGGGTGTTGGTACAGGTGTGCAATGTTGCATACGAAATTTGTCTAATAAAGCCCTGGTATATTTGTATTGAGAAATGAATATACCAGAAGATTGCTACCAAACCTCAACACCTAGGCAGTAATGCATGAGCTCACGACTAGTCATATCAAAAGATTGGCATAAACTCTGTTTGATTGCCTAGATCAAAGACGTCAAACTTTTAGTGATGATCAAATCATTTACATAATAACTAGAAGGATGATGTCACTGTTAGTAGTCTTGATGTACAAATTTGAGTCTGAAGAACTCCTTTGGAAGCCTTGATCACTAAGGTACTTATCAATTTTCATGTACCATAACCTAGGGGCCTGCTTCAAGCCATAGAGAGATTTTATTAACCTGAGAACTCAATGTTCTTTACCAACAACCTTGAAACCAAGAGGCTGCGTCACGTAGACCTTTTCTTGTAGGTCACCATTGAGGAAGGCACTCTTGATATTCATTTGATGGACCTTCCAGCCAAACTGAGTTGCCATGGCTACAATTAATTTGATAGTGCTCATCTTTTCTATAGGAGCAAAGGTCTCCTCATAATCAATGCCTTGACGATGAGAAAAGCCCTTTGCAACTAAATGAGTTTTGTACTTATCCAAAGTACCGTTACTCTTATATTTTATTTTGTAAACCCATTTGAAACCAATGGGTTTCTTCCTTGGTGGAAAATTAGAAAGCACTAGGTGTGATTCTTCAACAGGCTTTGGTGTTCTGATTGCATGACCTGTTCCCACTCTGAAGTTCCTTTAGCCTTGGGAGTATGTCTGAGGTTCAAACACACTATGAATGTTGGCCATAAGAGCAAAGTTAATTCTCTGTAGGTTTTCTCTTTTTCTGAGTAGTTCTTCCATCAATGAGCTCATCATCTCTAAGTTCAGTAAGTGTCTTAGCCCACCACTTAGGTTGAAGAGGACCGACATTAACATCAGGAGATGCTCTATGATCAAGTTCCTCATTTGAAGAATTTGTTTAAACTCAGGTAAAGCATTTACAAGTCGAAGTCATCCTCTAGGAGAAGCCAGAGGTGTCTGTACAGGAATCACTGGTAGAAGAGGAGCTACAGGAGCTGCTGGAGCCCTCCCATCAAGTGGACCCAATGGAAGACGAACTCCCAAATCATGAGTCTTGAAGGGTGGATTTGCAAGATCAAGAACAAGAGAAACATGGATGAATGGTCCTTACTGTTCATCAAAGACCACATCATGACTGTACATGAGACAAGATGTCTTAGTGTCAATCAAGCAGTACGCTTTGTGAAGACTACTGTATCCAACAAGTATGATTTTTTGACTCTTGGCATCCAACTTGGCACGTGACGCCTTAGGGATCCAAACATAGGCAACAAGGCAAAAAACTTTCAAGTGATTGATTTTGGGTTTGTGACATGACCAGGCCTCTTCCAGAGTCTTAACTTTGTCCACCACAATGGGTGACTAGTTCAAAAGATAGATTGCGGTGTTAACTTCTGCCCAAAACTTCTTCGGAACATGTTCGTGGTTGAGCATGGATCTGGCCATCAACTACATTGTTATGCTATGGTGTGTAGGGTGTGATTAACTGGGGCTTGATGCCACAAATATCACAAAAGCTAGAGAATTTAGTAGAACAAAACTCCCCTCTCCCTCATTATGTATCCTAAGAGCAATAATAGATTTCCCAAACTCTTTTTCAATTAGAGGTTTAAACTTTTGAAATATTGTAAACACATCTGATTTCTTTGTAAGAAAATATACTCACATCTTTCTATTGGAATCATCAACAAACAACAGAAAATACTTGGACCCAAGAACAAAAGGAGTAGCCATAGGGCCGCAGATATCGCGACATGAATAAGATGAAGTATTTGAGAAGCGTGCCATGAATCACCAACAGGAAAAGGTGTGCAATGTTGCTTTCCAACCTGACATGCATCACAAACTCCAAGTTGAGTTTGAATCTCTGGCAAACCGAGGACAAGCTCTTCTCTAGCAAGTTGAGAGAGATAATGCACATTTATGTGCCCATACTGTTGATGCCAAAGTGAGCTGACAGAAGACTGTTGAGGAGCCATAGCTAGGTCTTGAGAATCACTAGAATCAACAAGTCTGAAAATACCATGATCCTCAAGGCCAACTGCAACAATATACTGGGTATCCCTACCAGTGATGGTTCCAACTGTGGAGAGTGTTGCAGCATTTGATTGACTGAGAGTAGATTGAGTTCCATCCTTGGAACATAGTACACATCGAGGAAAATGAGATTCCTCCCAGTAGACTGAATTTGAATGTTGCCTTGCCGACAACAATGTACTCTTCCCTTCGACCAAAAATAACTGAATCTGTGAAAGGCTGGTACTCAGTAAACCAATCTTTGTGGTGGGTAAATTGATGAGAGGCACCTGAATCAATGTACTAGGCAGTTGACATCACATGATTTGCAGGTCTTCTAGCCATGAAGGTGTAAAAGGCAGATTTCGTTTGTTGAGTGTGCTTTCCATTGTTCGCTTTGGGCTGCAAACCAGATTGCTTAGCTTGGGCATCTAAACGTCTCCTACAATCAAGTTTCACGTGACCATACTTGTCATAGTTGCATTAAATGTTCTTTCTCTTGGAGCCTTCTGATGCTAGAGCAGAGAACTACTTAGAAGACTATTATGAGTGAGACTTGCCTTTTCCTTTTTGAAAGGATTTAGCAGCAAAGGCTTGTTCTGTAGAGGTGGACGTAGATTGCTACCGAATTGCTATTTCCACCAATCTTGTTGAAGCAAAAGTGTGCAAAAATCCGTGTACTTCAAATCAACACTAGTAGAAGTGATGTTGAGAGTCTCGATAAAATGCTCATAGGACTTGGGTAAACTTTTGAGGGTTATTACCATAACGTCCTCTTCCTCCATCTTGTGGTCAATGGCAAGCAACTAATCACGAATATCTCAATTTTTTTAAAGATGTTCTTGGAGCAATTTTTGCTCATCCATGACAATAGAAAACAAATAATTCTTGAGAAAGAAGGCCCCGCTTTTGTTTGAAGTCTCATGTCGTTTCTTGAGATGCTCCCATATCTCAACAATTGTCTTGCGGCTTGCCAGATGGAATTTGAGGGAGCTAATCATCAGCTACTGATAATTGAGAAACATCAACACCTTCCGATTATTTTAATCCCACATCTTCGGATCAGTACTAATGCTAGTTGGACGTCGTGTAACACCCAGAACAATTTGATTAGTATTTCGATATTCAAAAATTGTTAGTATTCGTTGCTTCCACATGTCATAATTCCAACTATTGAATTTTGAATTTCCCTCTAGTAGAATATTTGTCAAAGATGCTATTGCATATTTTCAGTGAAAAATCGTGAAAATTTGTCGAGGCACATCCTACAAGGCAAAAAAAATGGAAGACTTAGAAAAAATGAAGAGGTACCCAGTAGAGAGCTCAAAAAACTCAAAAGGAATGTATAGTCGGATTGTGGTTCCATTGGCTCAAAAATTGAGGAATGAATATCGAGGCATCCAGAAAAAATGGACAACCTAGTTGAGCTCTCGAAAAACCCACCAAGAATTTGTAATTTGTTTTGGATCTGGTACAAAAAATTAGGGTTTTGAACAAAAATGACCGTGGCTGAAAAAAACCTTTAAAATAATGTCGGATTTGCAAAAAAAAAGTACTTACAGGGTTGGATTGAAGTCGTAAATCAGCAGCAAAAGGTGTTAAAGCCCCAGAGGCCTCCAACAGTGGCTATTTGGGAAGGAAAAACGTGTGAATATGCAAAGATAAAAAACACAAAAATGGTAGCTGCAAAACATGGGTTATACAGGCTCAAAAAACAACGATTTGAGCAGAAAAAGTGTCGTGGGAGTTGCAAAAGATGAACTACAGGTAGGGACATGCAATTTGCAAAGGTAATAATACTAAAAAATGATGCCCAACAATCCCGACAGAAAAAACTACCAGATAATATGGGACGATTTTTCCAAAAATGAGCAACGAAAAATTGTAGGGATACAAACAACAGTTGCAGAATAATGGCCATGCGTTGTAGACAAACCCTAGCTTGAAGCAGATATCACAAAAAATATTGCTTTGATAATTTCAAACAAGCAATTATTATATTTTTCGAAAAAATTCAAAGAATTGGCTCTGATACCATATTACAAAGTAATGGTAAAATATTTTCTTGTTATTAACAGTGATCAATAGATCAATGTATAGAAATGAATAAAGGATGTTTCCTTAGGAAACGATTGTAAAGAATAGAAACATCCTATTCTAGCTAATAATTAACTAAGACGGTGTTGTTTCAAAGGAAGAAGGACAGATCTCTTAGATTGTGCGTGGACTTTAGAGCTCTTAATAAACTCACCATCAAGAACAAGTACTCGTGGCCTTTGATCGCAGATAGCTTCGACCGGCTAGTCGAGGTGAGATACTTAACCAAGTTGGATCTTTGCCAAGGTTATTACCAAATCCGCATAGCTCCTAGAGATGAGGAGAAAACAACGATTTCAACAAGGTATGGAAGCTTTGAATTCTTAGTCATGTCGTTTGGGCTGACTAATGCACCTGCCACTTTCAACACTCTTATGAATGATATATATAGGCATCTCCTAGATCGTTGCATAGTTGTCTATTTAGACGATATTCTGGTGTATAACAAGACATTGTAGGAGCACAAGGAGCATCTTGTCGAGGTGTTCACTACCCTAAGGGATAATCGACTGTATGCAAAGAAAGAAAAGTGTTTCTTTACGCAACAGGAGGTGAACTTTTAGGTGATGTTGTGGGACATGGCACCATTCGACCTGAACCAGAGAAGTTAAAGGCGATATTGGATTGGGAACCACTGAGAAACATACATGAGGTACGCCAGTTCTTGGGCTTGGCCAATTACTATCGGAGGTTTGTTCAAGGATACTCGAAGTTGGCTTCTCTGATCATAGATCTGTTGAAGAAAGACAAAGCGTGGCATTGGGGCCACAAGCAGCAGGAGGTGCTTGAGCTGCTCAAGGAGAAGCTTACTCACGACCCAGTTTTGGCACTACCATGGTATGTGTAGCCATTTGAGGTGCAGACGAATGCATCCAACTTTGCCATTGGTGGCATGTTGATGCAAAATGGCCACCCTGTGGCTTATGATTCAAGGAAGTTGAATGACTGAGAGAACTATCCAACACACGAGAAAGAGATGATTGCCATAGGTCATTGCCTTAGATTTGGCATCACTACTTGGTGTGCCATTCATAGTGAGGACTGACAATGTAAGCTCGACTTATTTCAAGACTCAAGCAAAACTTACACTAAAGCAAGCTCGATGATAGGAGTTTATGGTTGAGTTCGACTTTGAACTGGTCGATAACTCTAGACAACACAATGTGGTTGCAAACGCATTGAGCAGGAAGGCTCAACTTGGTGCCATAGGCAAGATGGAAGGTGAATCGTTGGGGATCCAAGTCGAGTTGAGTGAGGATATGGTGGAGAAGATCAAGGAAGGCCTTGTGGAAGATACCCAAGCTCACCAAATCATGCTCCAAGTCCGTGTTGGGCGGACTAGGAGGTTCAATATAGTCGGCGACATCTTATACTTTGTTGGAAACAAAGTGTATACATCAAAATGGAAGGAGTTAAGATGAGAGCTATTGCATGAATGCCACGGTTTTGGCTGGGCTGGGCACCCAAGGCAACATAAAACACTTGCATTGTTAGAACAAGGGTTTTAAGGTTAGATGTGGAGCAGTATGTGAAGACATGTCTTGTCTGTCAGCAAGACAAGCCAGTGTCTCGGCTACCTGGAGGTTTGTTGTAGCCTTTTCCAATTCGTGTTCGACCTTGGGTGAGTGTCTCGCATGATATCATTACCTAGTTACCCCTTGCTGGAAGATTCGACAATATAATGGTCATGGTGGATTGTTTGACAAAGTATGGAATGTTTGTTCCTTGTAAGTATCCCTCTACGATAGAGGTGGCTGCCCAACATTTATTTAGCAATATGGTTAAGTTATGGGGAGTTCCTTTGAGTTTGATAAGCGATCGAGATCCACGGTTCACATCCAAGTTCTGGACGGAGTTGTTTAAGTTGGTTGGAACTAGGTTGCTCATGAGCACGAGCTACCATTCACAAACGGATGGGTAGACCGAGCAAATCAATGCATTGTTGGAAGATTATTTGAGGCATTATGTAGATGACGACCAGAAGAACTGGCCAACCTTGTTGGAGATTGCGTAGTTTAGTCACAACTTGCAGAAGAGTGGTTCGAGCTTGTATTCACCATTTGAATTTGCAATTGGTTAGCAACCTTTGACGCCACACATAGCATTGAGTGGGTATCTGTTGTGAGGTTTTCACACCATCGCCCTAAAATTTTGGGGACCCCCTTTTTTTTTATCGCCTCGGCAAATTTTTGGATTGTCCAACAATTTTCGATTTTTCGAGATTTTAAGCCTTGGACACCTTTAGGCCAAATGTGGGAGAGGCTTATTTTCACCCGGTTTCGCTTGATTTTCTAGAGCAACCAATTTCATCCTTGGGCCGAACAATTTTAAAGAGCAACATTTGGCAGGATAAAGTTGTAAATTTTGTACTTAGACGTTGTCTTTTGAAAATCCGGATATAATTGTGTAAATTTGAATAATTTTCAAAAGGGAAATTTTGTTAGATTTGAGTCTTGGAAAATCTTAAATTTTTTTCCTTAGGTGAAATTTTTTTAATTTTGTGGAAATGGGGCTGAATTGCAAAATCGATTTTTGACTCTAGAGGCAAATTTATTTTTTTGCCAAAATTTTAAATGGCATAGCAAAATTGATTTGGAGGAAAATTGCAAAAATTGGCTTTAATAAATTAAAATTGCCTTGAAAACTTTTAGCCTTTAATGAAATTGGTAATTTAATATTGAAAAATGGTTTTTGGTTAGCCAAAATCCAATTTTAATGACGTATTAATTACAAAATCCTCATTAAATAGAAATATTTAACATCTCCAAGGCACCATTTAATTTCCTTTTGCAATTTAGAACTAATTGACAATTTTAAAAGGCAATTTTTCTTTTGGCAAAATTAAATTCTAGCTAAGTATTTAATTGTGGGCCATAATTTTGCATTAATTATTGTTTTTCTTGCTCCCAGGGTCCAAGTTGGCCAGCTTGGAGGGAGTAAGAAAGTTGAGTATAAGAGGAGGCCTCTCTCCAATTTCCTCCTCACTTCTCACTTCTCCTTCTCAAGGTGTTGGCGATTTTGCAAGAGCAGATCTGCACTCTTCTTGCTTGGCGAATTTTGTGGGAGCTGAAATTTGTGGAAGATAAAATTCTGATTTTTGCAAGAAGCTGCGATTTTTGGCCCTAGGTTGGGTAATTTTATTTGGAGGTGAATTACATGGTAAATTTCTGATTTGCAAGTGGATTTGAAGTTCTTGAGGTCTAGTCCTAATTCCAAAAAGTCGTTGTACGATTATTGGTTAAGGTGAATTTTAATCATTTAGAGTTGAAAGGGGTCCTTAAGCTGAAATCCTTCTTTTGTTCTGGTGTAAGGATTGCTTCCTTTGGTTCTACTTGCCTTCTGGTCCACCATTTTACCATCCTGTAATAGGGCGACGAGTACGGAGGATGTTAGTGCAAGTAAGAATCCCAAGCGGACAAACACTAAGAAAGACAAAGAGGATATGATGCCCAAAACACCCTTCTCGAAAATGAAGCGAATAATCGACACCGATATCGGTGCAGTGGACATGATACGGATGAAGGACAGACAAAAGGAAGGACAATCCCCCTTGGCAAAAAGGATATCAATGAGACAGATTTTGGATCGAGGTTGGATGAGTTAGGAAAGGTTGCTATCAAGAAAAGGCATTTGGGCACCCTTTCCTCTCTCAATGCTTTTATTGGATTTGCGAAGGAATATGAGAAGGACCATAAAGGATACTACAAGTAGCAAGCGGTGTGGTGAAGTCAGCGGAACTCAGGGCGAAGCACACACCTTGTCCTCCTATGGAAGAAGTTAATGATAGACTAGCTAAGTTCATTGCCTTTGCTAAGAAAATGAAAGAAAATGGAAGAGTTATATTAGAAGATCATTTGATGTAAGCCCAAGTGGCAATTTCTCTTTCTTTTAGAATAGGACAAGTGTCTATTTCTGAGTGGCCACTATTTTGGCGCCTTCTCATTGGTTGCCACTTTTTGCACTTTTTTCATTGGTCCATTGACGAGGTGGCAACTTCTCTTTGGTTGATGTTGGCAACCCTAATTAGGGTTTTGAGGATCCAATCTGGATCGTCGATCTTGTTTTGATCTCCACTGTCCATTGTATTTTGGCCCCTATAAAAGGCCATTTGCTCTCATTTGTAAAGTGTTGGAAAAATTGTTGCTAAGATAATACCAAAATCGCTCTCATTTTCATTGTTGTGACTTGCATGGTGATTAAAAACATTGGGTGTTATTGCATGTTTTCTACTTCCACATAGTTAGATTTCTTTTCACGTTGTTAAAGTTAGTTGCATTTCAAGTTGTTTAAGCAAGAGTAAGGCAAATGGATAGTTGTATGGTAGCATTAATAGATGTTTGATAGGGATTAATACTAGATCACTAGCATTCTAGTTGCTGGTTGGGAAACCTTGTGTGGTAAACTAGTGCATTTTCCTTAGAATCATTGCATCTATGGAGGTGGGGCCGCTGGTTAGCCTTCATTAGATTTGATCCCCGTCCATTTGCTAACCTTCCATTCATAGGAGTAGGAGTAAAATAGTAAAATAGTGAGTAGCTGGGTAGTCGAAGCTTAGAGAAAGGAAGTTAGAGGAGTAAGTCGAGTATTAGAACACATCCATTCACCTTCCACCACCATCGCTTTACCATCAACATCATCATTGGCAGACACATCCTCCATCATCACCACCATCAACATTATCTGCCCTCGCATATTTCACAAACCAAACCACCATCACCGTCATCCTACCAAAGTCCAAGTCATCCTCGAATGAATAGCGTAAGGCTGCCTACGTGATTACCAGTGAATCAAATCGATAAAACTGAGTATCCACAAGTGTAAGGAACATTGGAGCTATTCTCATATCCCATGAGCAATAACTTTTCAAGAGGAATTGTATGTTTGATACTCTATATTGGATATCCAATTACTAATATGTTATGTAAGTGATACAAAACTCGCATCAACAGTATCAAGGCAGTGATACCAAACAATCGAGGTGGTGAGGAAATCGAACAAGCAGATTGATGGAGCCCGATATCATCTCACTCAAGCAAGTGACAACACGAAGCGATTTGCTGATCGCAAGAGGAGGGATCTCGAGTTTAAGGTTGGAGACAAGTTGTTGTTGAGAATGAACCTAGACCAGTTGAAAGCACAGAGGAGTATCAAATCTTCTCTAGTATGCCGATGGGATGGCCTATTTGAAATTGTTGCCAAGGTGGGGAAGGTAGCATATAAGTTGAACTTGTCGTTGCACTTGAAGGTGCACCTCATTTTCCATGTCATGCAACTTAGGCCACATGAAGTAGATCTTGAAGACCTAGCTCGGAACATTTTTGAGCATGGCCCAGCTAACGTGCTGGATAACCCCACTCCTTGAGTGAGGGAAGTCTTTGGGACAAGGGTGTGAGGTATTGGTAAGAAGGCCTTAAGAGAATTCCTTGTAATATGGAAAGGTGCCGACTAGGATGAGTCAGTTTGGGAGAGATCGAAGATCTTATGGCGCGATGAGGAAAAGGTGATGGAGTTTCTCACTAAGGGGAACTCTACTTGGCAAGATTGAAGAGGTGACGAAGGTCTCCCATGCAGCCTGTGGAGCCACGGTGTGCCGACGTCAGGGATGTCACTTGAATTGGGTGGGGGAGAGTGTAGTGGTCTCCAAATGAAGCCGATCTATCCTATGAGATCGGGTATCCAAAATTGGTGATGTGATATGGAAAATTGAACACTCATCTCCGAAGTCGGTGTCTGTTGAACTTGACGATGAAGTGTGTTTCCTTGGAAGCGCAATCTTCCATGTGAAAACACATAGCTCAAGAAGATTGGATGATATCCTATGTATGCAAATCGGATTTGCTCGGCACGGATCATGATTGAAGGGCGCGAGGTTGTTTGAAGGAAGCACATCTAGTTAGAGCTGCTAAACACGACGCAATTGGTTGGTCAGTGAGGCGTTAATTGGCGAAGGCAATGTAGCCACAGATTGCAGACCCCCCAACCATTTGTCATCGGGTTGTATCAAGTCTTTGGAGATCTTTCCCAAGTAGCTCAACTTGCCTTTATAATCTCGGTTTGTTTGGTGATTCAAGCAGAGAGCGCGGAGAATTTGTGAGTAGCAAGGCCTTGAATGGTTTATGTGCTAGGATAGTTGGGATGGGGAGTGTCTCAAAGCATTGCTGTATAATTGGGTTTATGTATAGGCATATCAGATAGGCGACCTGTATGATTCAATCTTGAGCCTTGGCAAGGTGTCTAAGGTTTTGTGGGCTTGATTGTTTAATCTATAGCATAAGCATTTTCGGCATAGCTGACTTATGACATCGGGTGGCTGATTGTAAAGATTGTGATTTATATGAATTATGAATCTGTGTTGCCCCAATTTGTGAGTGTCTATTATGCATGTTTGTGTCTTTGGTTTATTCTCTGATCTTGAATGTTGAAGTGTTAAATCATGTTAACTGGTTTTCGCATAAAGTTTTGGTGAGGTCTAGTCTGTGTCAAGTCTAAGGCGATCTAATCATCTAGATATAGTCTTGAAGGCAGTATTGCACGGGGGCCAACTCTGACCCCGTGACAGTTGATAGAGCTTGTCCATAGTTTGGAACCCCTAGAGAATGAGAGGAGGAAGAAGATATAGAAGAGGAGAAAACCTGATCTGATCTAGTTGTGCCATTTGTCCACTTGATCCTTCATCCATGTTGTTGGAAAATATCTTCTAATCTCATCCCCAATAAATGAAAAATGAGTCTCCTTCATTGCAGTTGAAACAAACTCAAAACAGCTTGAAACAAACTCAAAACAACTTAAATGATGAAGAAAAAACCTCCGAAAGAAGCCATGAAACTGCTGGAGAAAACCACTGATAAAACTTTCCAAAATGGCTTCAACAATAGAAAATACTACATTGGGGAAGCCCACCAATTTTGGAGAAAACCCATTTGGTAGATCTGCACAAAAAGCCTTCAAAATGCCTCCAAACTTCTCTATTCATGCTATGTTTTACTTCTTCCTGTAAGTTACTGGTCTACTGTTAAAAATATTCAGTTTGTTTACAACAGTAACTTTACCTCACTTTGCCCTATATGTGCCCTTTCTCACTTTACATTATAATATAGAGGCTTTGTTTTAAATCTGTACATTTCTTTATTGTTGCATAGTTAACTTTAAGCTTTTGTGCGTGCAGATACTTTTTTCTATTTTAAATCACCTCTGTGCAGACTTTACATTTCCAACTTATATTATATGTAAATTCCCCTTTATCTATATAAATTTGCGCAGCCCCATCTGATTGGTCGTCTCAAGTCACAATATTTATTGGAGCAGACCCATTTGATACTTCATTTATTATCTCTATGGGCTATTAGAAATACCACTTTCATGCAAGAAGCCTCCTATAATCACATCAAACCATGGAGAAACTCATTTTTAATTGCCATTTGGTTTCCCTCCATTTTCTCACCTGGTCAATTCTGGTCCATTGTCTTCTGACCGCCATGTGGTGCACACTAATTGGTCTATTGGTACACCTAGACATCCTGTCAGTAACCTGCTCCATGGTTGGCTGTGCTATTGGCGACCTTCTAATGAATGCTCATATTTTGAGGTTTGATACGATTTCACCAATCCCTTTTTGATCCCTCGCGAAATGGCAAAAATTTGCTAATTCTCAATGGCTTTCGATGTCGGCAAAATAGCGGAAAATCGCTATATCGCAGACCCTTTATTTCATACCTTGTGAAACGGCGAAATTTTTCTGTTTTGCTAGCCTTGTTTTTCCTTCCTGGGCCAACATGAAATTTGTTGTTTCGGAGTTGTCTTCTCTAGAGCCTGTGAAATAGCGAAATCTCTCTTCCTAACTTATTTTGAAAAGATTTTTCATCACAACTTCTCCAGAATGATATTTTTCTTCACTAGGCACAGAAAATTGGTATTTTCCAAACTTCAATTAGGAAAATTTTCAAGTATCCCTATACCTACCTACAGAAGTAATCGCTGACAAATGCAGATTCCTGAATAAATTGTATTTGGAATGAGCTTTGAAAACTCATCAGATGGATGCATGATAATTTGAAACTTGGGGCACTGGTTCATCTTGATATGGAGATTATGAAGATGTAACTTGGGCTGATGACACCAAAATGGGCATATTTTGTAAACTTGCAAAGTGGGCAACTCAGAATTGCAGAACTTGACAATTAGGAAATCAGAGATAATTGCAAATGGAAAGTACTTTGAAAAGTGGGCAAATGGATTAGTTAAGTCCTAAAAATTGGCATGGGGCAAGTATGTCAAGAATATAATGCATAGAAACAAACCACTTGGTCTCATCAATCATAGGTTTCAAACTGTAACATCACAAACAGGGGTTCTTAGATTTCTACAATTCATTTCAGCACAATGCCAAAATAAATTGCATTTGGATTGGTCATGGGAAACTGATCAAATGGATTTATCAAAGGCTCAAACTTGACAAATGGCATGTCTTTGATGTCTACAATGCAATGGAGAAGGAGTATCATCAATATGTTCAATAGGGAAAAAGCTATGCACATGCAATGTAGGTTTGTCAGAAAAATTTGACACTTGACAATATTTGTAGATATACAACTATCTCAAAATGACATCTCACCAAATGATTCCGAATTGCAAGTTAGAGATCTGATATGCATGTATGGGCAAAATGAAAATCAGTGAACACATGAAACTCATGACAAAGCACATAATTCACCTGGGGCACAAGTGCACAAGAAGCTCACCTAGGGGTATTTTGCAAAAAAATTAACATGGCACTCTCAAGAATTTGAAAGTACCAACAGGAAATATGCTGCATGCAAATAATATGCCACTTCAAGGGGGCAAACTCCTAATCCACTTAAAGGGAGATATGTCCAATAGTCTTCAATAACAACTCAATACTCAACACAATGAAAATAACTAACTCCTATATACGCCATATCATGCATTGGATACAACCTAGGTTGACTTAGATACTTAAAGATGACTCCTAGGACAATGTATATGCATATATATGATTATAATAATAATTATGTAACTCATTTAAGAGTTAACATAGACACAAGATGATGAGCATGAGCTCATAATGTAGTGGTTGTTGCGAGTGCTTGTGGTAGGGAGGTTCAATGTTTGAATCAGAAGGACCGCACTCAAGCTAGATGGTGTATGTTGGGCATGAGAGTTGGAAGGAATTGTAATTCAACATAAGGTCATGGTCCGAATCTCACTAGAATTGCACTCAGAGTTAATTGAAGTAAGTTGTGGACGAGAGTCAGAAGGAGTCATCGTTCAGCATAACGATCATAGGAGTCGGAAGGAATCACTTACTAGGAAGTGCACTGTGCCAAATAGTTGCTGATGAAGATGAAGATAACTATGTTCATATTGATCTAGTTGTCAAACCCTTGCTGGGCTAGGAGTGCTCGCAGACCTTCTGCTAGACCCATGTTGGGTGTGTGTCTCTTGTGCCCCTCGAGCTCAATGTCCCTGTTGGGCTTCTGTGCTTGCGAGCTTGGGATGCCCCCTTTAGAAAAGTTGTTACATCCTAATTTTGGCTTTATTTGAAATATTCATATAACCGTTGAGGTTTCATGTGAAGTCTGTTGACAGGTGAAATTAGTTACAATCATGTGAAATGGTAAGATGGTTAATCGTTATAATTTCATATGAAGTTGGCATACTAGTTAACCGTTATGATGATATTTTAATGTTATTTTGAAAATTTGATTATTCATCATGAATTCATGGGAAGTAAAAAAGACAATTGGCCATTATGATAAGTTATGATTAATAACTTGTTATGGTAATTATTATTATATTGAGGAATATGATTTAATTATGGAGAATTTCCTTGTAGGGAGCATGTCAAAGGGGTGGAAGCATTGTCAGAAAAGAATTGGGCATAGGGGCACCACTATCACTGGGCAAATAGGTATGAATCTTGAATCACCATGGCAAAGGGTAAATGACTTGGCAAGCAAGAGTGTACGTTGGGCAATACCATGAGCTACTTGGACAGTTTTTTATAACAAGAAAAATATTAAACATTTAATATCACGATAATAACTATTACCTCTACTGTTTTGAGACATCAACAATCTTATCATAAGAATATATATATATATATATATAACTCGATACATGGATGATACCTATAATCATATTTATAGGTATGATTATAAGGATAATCATGTAACATGATGATTCTATATATTTTATAAATATATATTTATATACATATGTGTGTGTGTGTGTGTGTGTGTGTGTGTGTGTGTGTGTGTGTCTATATATATATACATAAAGTTATGTTTTGCATTTTATCAAATAAATTCAGTATAATTCCCCTTTGCATCAACATGGCGACCCAAGCAAGTTGACGCTCATGTATTCATAAACGCAAAGCCTTTTCAAGATACATAATTCAAGAATTCGTGCCAATTGATGTTCTTGTTTGAAACTGATCAAGAGTTCCTATTAGATATCACCGCGGATGCAGTTTGGAGAGATCTTATTTTGTTTTCCTTTGATAAGTCCACAAAGCAACAGATCTGATATTTCCAAGAGCCGACAACACATTTTCCACTTCTTCTTTCTATCTTACTTTCTCCCTCTTCTTACAATCCTGTGACCTAATCCTTGGCTCACACAAGAGGAGTTGGGAAGAACTCATATATATATATACAACTCCTGTGCTTAGGTGGCGTTACCTTTGATACAATAGTTCATGTTTGTTATATCTCTACATGAGCGGGTGTAAAGTATGTCAATGTCAGGTCAGGTTTTAGATATATCTGAAGGCTGAACGCTAGGCCAGAAATAGATCTCAATCTATGTTACGATCCATCTCTTGTTACTATATTCTGTGAGCTTTATCCTTTAAGAAAACACCACTCACCTTGAAGATATGTGATAGCACAATCACCTTGATAATGAGCAATATCTTTGAATCAAGAGTTTAGTAATTTCCTTTCTATCTTACCTCAAGGAACTATTTATGCAAGCAGATTGATATTTTCTACAGGTCATGGATCATTAACGTTCATTTCTTTTTCCACATCATGTTTCTTTTCAATGCAAATAAGTCTCTATTGCAATCGGGTAGAGGTTAATCATGTTGTAGTCTACAACACAAATAAACTGCAACCATGGTTCAGCATAGTAATGACTCCGATAAGTACCAAGCTCTGTCAAATTGATTATATCCAGTTCTCTGCTCTTTGCATACTGATTTCATAACCATAGGGATGGGACATAGTCCTCTTAAACACGTTCATTGTTGTACTATGCATGAAGTATTTTATGTATAAAAACTGATTCCATTTCTATGATATTTTTACTTATTGGTATTTGTTATATACTAGTTGTGGTAAGAATCAGTAAGGTATTCAAGGAAACCATATGTTTAAGATCTCATTATTAACAACAGTCTCCTGGGATGCGCGCCCAAGGCTAGTGAAGTTGTGTGAATGGGTGAAGAGGAGAGGATCCTGCAAGGGAAAAACAAACTATAATCAAGTTTTCAACTGCATGAACATCTTAGAAAGAAATTGTGAAAATCCAACTCAGCTCATGATTGTCCAAGTATACTTAATTGTCAAGCAAAGAGGTGGAACTAAGTACCAAGATGCTCAGTGGTTGGACAAGGTGTTCCACGTTTGTTCCGAGTAGGGAAGGCCTTTCTCGGATGAGATTATGTGGGGATATTTTAAGGGTCCGCGGTTGGGAGGTTAAGCCCTTGACAATGTTTCCCTCTCCACAAGATGCCAGGACATGCACCAGACAAATATGAGTTATGCATTCAAACATTTGTTGGTAACAGGTATTTTACTTTTATGATGTTTTTACAAGTAGAAGATATGATAGATTGATTTATATCATTGCTTCAGTAATTTCTTTCAATGAAAGCAACTTTTCTCTTCAATGTAATTGGTAACTAGTTAGATTGGTTGATCTTCCAATTGAACATGAAATATATCTATATGCAAGAGATAGGTTTATCTGATGGATTGTTATTTCAGTCTTTCATTTATGTGAATAATGAATATGAGCGTATTTTCTAATTGTATGTTATTGCCATAATTAGCAATAGAAAGAAAATGAATGATACAATGGTATTTGATGCCCTAAATGATACAGTGGTATTTGATGCCCTAGATGATATAGTGGTATTTCATGGTATTAGTCATTACGATAAAGTGGTATAGCTATTTCTTCCCTAAGCACTATATATATGGACTAAGCTGGGTTTTGCAAAAGCATCCTTAGACGGATTTTGGTTTTGAATTCTATGGCAGTAGATTTTAAATTCCTTGTTAAATTCATTGATGATGTCTTCAATAGTTAGATATGATATGCATTTAGATTGGTAATAACCGTTGAACTTTTTTCACATGAACATAACTGTTATAACTGCCTTTTCATAAATTTAAATTAGTGATTTTATTTTCTAAGATATGCTAGTTGTTAGTTAAGACCCGGAAAAAGTGGATGTTACAAAAGTATTGTCCTCAATGCCAACCTTTTCTTTTTCTCCTTAATCATCTCCTTGTCTTGCTTCTTCTTCTTCTTTTTGTTTCTTGTTCTTCTTGATCTTTCTCTCTCATTCTCTCCTGCTTGCTCTTTTTCTTACACTAGCATTTGCTTCTTCTTCTGCACTTGCTCTTGCTCGTGCTCTTTTTCTCCTACTTGTTTCTTTTTCTTGTACTTTTTATTTTTCCTTTCTCTTCTTTTTCTATAAAGCCTAGATATATCTTTCCTGTTTTTTTTCCTAAGAAATCAGCTAATTTGTAGCCATGAGAGTGAAGTTACTAGAAACACTAATTTTTCAACAAGTTGCTAATTTCTGCACCAACCTATTTGAATTCGGGTTGTAGACTCTTACCTTTTAAAAAACCCTATAAAAATTAGGAAGAATTTCACTCAGATCTGTGAGATATGTGCTTTACAAAAACTTAGGGTAGAGACCCTAATTTAAAACTAAATCAGTCAATTTGGCTCCAATTTCTCTAAAACGTCGACTGAAGACACTTCAGTTACCTCCTTAAACAAATTATGAAGGAATTCGCTCAGATATGTTCTTTACAAAAATTTAGGTTCAGAATCCTAATTCTGCTATACCTTGCTGAATTCTACTTCTGTTGCTCCAAAAATTGGACTGAAAGTGTTTCAATATGCTCTCCAAAAACTAAAAAACCAGAAATTTTGTTTTGCTCAAATTTGAAAGATACAAAACTTCCAAAATGACCTTCATATTTGAAGAAAAATGCCTTACCATCACGGTGCCAAGATCATGCACAGGTATCATTTATAATAAAATAGCTTGCGTAAATGAATATACTAGAAATTATACTGATAATGATGTATGATAGCAGAAAGTAATAAGCCATTTTGAGGGGGCAAACCTCTGAATATCTCTGATGAGAAAACACTTTACAATGAGAACCAAAACTTTATTGGTCATTATGACAGACAAATAGGAAAATAATTGGAATACATGAACATCTGAAATCTTTAGATCTTCAACCAATTCTAGCATAACAGAAACATAATAAAAGACTCCTTATAGAGAGGTAAACCAATTTTTTTCTAGATCCTCCAATTATTTTCACACCTCATCCATCAACTTCTATCACCATCACTTGCATGCTAATCCACCTAAGAGACTTGGCCATCGCCACCAATAAAAGGGTCTAAGCAACATAATTTTTACCTCATTGAAGACTTAAGCACACTCCTGGGCACAAACCAATCTAGCCCCATCCACAGAGGTAAAGTCAATGAGTTGAATACCTGCAATCAACCTTTTAAAATGGATGGCTATTAGTTTTTTAACCGCCACTCACGAATTATCTCTATAGATCTTACAACTCTCAATGAACCACCAAAATCTCTTTACTCAAATTTCCAATATTCCCCATCATTGTTGGCACTAGTAAATCTTTCATTTTGCTAGAGCTTGCCCCTATAACACCATCCTCTATCTTAGGATAGTTAGAGAAATTTGACAAAAATCATCTTAGAGTTCAATATGTGATATCCCCAATCTCAGAGGTCAAATTAATTAAATGACACAATATTAGATAATAAATATAATGATTAATAAATAGTAATAATATGATATAGTATAATATAATAATATGATATAATATAATAGAATAATATATTATTAATGTAACAATAATATTTATATCTTAATAACTAAATAAAAAAATAAAAAATATTTTTGTGACCAACTATTAATAATATATTGCTAAGACAAAATTAGCATATAACAATGATAATGTCTAAAGTAATACAATATTATATTATAAATTGATAAATTTTAAGGTATACTTTGTCAAAAATAATATAGATAGATAAATAAATATGATAATATTATAATGTAATCAATATTATTATTTAATAGCCAAACTCATGATTCAAATACAAATATAAATCATCTCATCATTAACTATATAATCAATCAAAATATCATGGTCATGAATATCAACTAATTGACTATTCAGGAGATAATTCATCAACACTTGAACAGATGAAATATTCCTTAGATAGGGTGGAATGTGTTTTGAAACAACAAACAAGCCCTTTGTTGATGACAAGTAAACATATGTTGAACGTGGAGGAAGGTTGCCAGCTATATGAGCGATGGTATCCACGGAAGCAATCTGAACAGCAAGAGATGGTTCTATCAGATGTTGTCGTCCAATAGTAAATATGTGGAAGGAGTCCATAACTAATACCATTATCAAAAATTACGTGGAGACCATTTTGCAGCAACCACTACCATCAATATAATATTCATTGTGTGAGACAAATAAGTATGGAACGAAGAAGGATATGTAACGGTTAAATTAATTAATCAGTGGAAGTAAATTGCGGAAATCAACTAATAGTTATGAAAAGGTACTACCCAGAAAATGAAGCTGGACGTAATGAAGACTCACGATTAAGGAAAAAGTAGGTTCAGTTCTAAGAAAGGAATACAGATATTTAAGAGAACAAAATTATTTCCAAGAGGAAGGGAACAACAATATATAAGATAATAGTGATCAAGTAAACCCATCAGCAGTCAACAGATATAAATGAGGGTGGAAGCAACAAACAAATTACATTAAGAGAGGACGAGATTCAGATATTGTTTCCAAGGAAGTGAAAAGAAGATACAGTCAGCAATCTCGAGCATACAGTCTCCTAGAAAGTTTCCAGTCAGCGAATTAATAGTTAAGGGGGGGAGATATTAAATCACTAATTCAGAGTGGGCATTATTCTGGAATAATACTACATTTATATACTATGCTGTGCTATTATCACCACATTCATTATATATATATATATATTGAAGGCCTGTATTAAGGAAGGATTAAAAAATATATAATATCATCGATTGACAGGAGAAGCATAGAAACTTGTCACAAACAAGTGATCCCTACAGACCATAGATATAATTTCTAGTGTCTATATAACTCTGAGATACACTATCTGCTTTGGTCAATCCCGTCAACCTATTCTGTCAACACAACATATATTGCTTAATTTATTACTTATGTGTAGATTACCTTATCAAGCATAACTGAGGTGGTCCTATTATTGAACTATTATATAGATTGAGTTGGCATATATTTGATTATTAATATATGTTCTCCTTGTATAATATTATTAATCAACTTATCAAGTTAAGTGTTTTGAAGTCATCATTTATCATTATTTAATAATCTAAAAAGGCAGTCCCTTAAAGTGTAATTTTACAAGGAAATTGTCACAGACTTAAAGTTATTCTAGTAAGGGATATTACACAATACCTCACCTCCTTGTAAGGAACTAAAACAAAAAGCTTTGCAACAAAACATTGCAAATGACAGCTTTTGACTGGGTCACAATAGATTCTATTAGCTCATCATCACAAAATCTGATTGATCAAACCCAAAGAAGTTGAGTTTTGGTTGTTAAAAGCTGCACCGAGGCAAAAATATGACACCTTTCCCTTAACAAAAAGATAGTTTTGTGAGACCCATACCGAGTTAGAAAAGAGGCGCACAACCTTCAGATCCACAAACACAACCTCAAGAGCTAGAAGAGACCGAAAAGCCAACAAGGAACTAGGGAAAAACATACAAATATCCACTAGTCTCTTGTCATAATAAGGCTGCATGGGGAATTAAGAACAATCCATTGTAATATTGTTAAGTCGAGTTTTGGTTGTTAAAAGCTGCACCGAGGCAAAAATATGACACCTTTCCCTTAACAAAAAGATAGTTTTGTGAGACTCATACTGAGTTAGAAAAGAGGCGCACAAGCTTCAGATCCACAAACACAACCTCAAGAGCTAGAAGAGACCCAAAAGCCAACAAGGAACTAGGGAAAAACATACAAATATCCACTAGTCTCTTGTCATAATAAGGCTGCATGGGGAATTAAGAACAATCCATTGTAATATTGTTAAACGGAAACCCAAGGGGAAAAGTCTGTCATTCCGTAAAAACCAATCTTGACAATAGTGAAAGAAATATATGAGGCACCATAGCAAACAACCAAAATAAATACTTTAGTCTGGTTGTGGGGAAAAGAAGAACCAACTTATGAGGCAGGAAATAAAAAATAAAAAATAAAAAATGTAATCCCAGGTCATGAATCTGGCCTATCACAATAAAAGGCAAAATAGTGCCCATCAATCCCAGTTTTACCAAGAAATCTCCCATGAAACTCAAATTTCTGAAGCAGTGCAAAAATGGAATAGCTGAAAAGGCCTTCCATAATCCAAGGCTTGTTAAACAAAATGGTGATGTTGCAACTTGGGCAAGAATCCCTCTCTCTCAACACTTGAATGACAATCATGAGAATTGTAGTCCCATTACACCACAAGCTGCTTACAATTCATTAATGACAGAAAAGCAATATCATCAACTATTGCTTCCCATTCAATCATATTGTTTGACAATTTGACTTAATTCAAAGAGAAAGGAACCCTCCTTTTCCAAAACCCTCATCAGAATCTGTCAGCACAGCACCAATCCCTGGCTAAAACAGGGTAGTATCTTGAGGTCCCATCAAAATTGAGCTTAAAATAGCCCTTTGGAGGCTTCAACCAAGAGCTGGGTTTCTGAGCATCCTTCTAGTGATTACCCATCTAATAATCAACCCTTCTAACCAGTTTGTTAGATTATATACTTAACAATTTACAATAAATGCTTTATTAAGGCATATTTTCTCGAAGATCCCAGAACTAGAGCTGTTAGATGCTACACTTTGAAAGCCTTCAAAAATATCTATAGACCAAAAGTACCTCTTACTATTCATGTGGACAGGTGCAGATATAGCATATAGAAATGGAATTGTCAACACAAACACAAAATTCAAGAAAATCCAAATGAATTTTGGGATATTTTTCCAACCTGGACCTCCTTAATAGGCCTGAAAGAACTAGACATGTTTTTCCATTATCATCTGACACAAATGAGAAGATTTATTTCAGCACCACTAAATCTATTTAGCAATTAAGTATTAACTTGTTGACAAGGGTGACAGAAATAATGGCTTAGTACTCAGCAGGACCAGGATACAAGCAATATTTTCACTAGCAGTCCCTTTTTGGAATGAGATATTGACAGAATTTCATCAACAGGTTTAAGTACAAATTAGAGTTTATCTATTTGGTCAAGCTTTGTTCACCTGGGAACTTATAGCAAGTCAGGATCATATGTAACATTTTTGAGTTATTCAGGAAGGACTTGCTGAAAATTGGAACATTCTTTTTAAAGTTGTCATACGTTAAACATATGTAATTCTCAATGGAAGACAGATTTGGCTCTTATATCTACTAACATATTGTACAAATTTAAATATGTTACATTTTTGAGTAATTCAGGAAGATCTGACTGAAAATTGTATAAATCTAAATAAAATTGTCACAAATTAACCATATGTTATTTCAACAGAAGACAGATTTAATTCTTATACAGTTATACTTACTAAAATATTGCACAAATTTATAAACGTCACATCTTTGAGCTATTTAGGAATGTCTCACTGAAAATTGGAAAAAATCTATCTAAAATTGCCATAAATTAACCATATGTAATTCTTGACAAAAGAGAGGTTTAGTTCTTATATCTACTAACATATTTTACGAATTTATATATGTTACATGTTTGAGTTTTTGAGGAAGGTCTTACTGAAAATTGGAAAAATCTATTCAAAATTGTCATAAATTAATTGTATGTAATTGTTGAGAATGTGAAGTCCAACAGTCACATGACCTTTCACCTTCTCTTGTCTCTTCATCTACCAGTTTTATGATTGTATAAATGGAATGTATCAGATATTGGTTAGTACAAGATGGTTCTTCGCTTTTCCATGGATGTAGCCCTTTATGGTGAACCACGTAATTCACCATGTTATGTATTATCTTTGTTTGTCTCTAATTTTAGATCTGCTGTTTTGTGTTATCTGTATGTTTTTGCTGCTTCTTTAAAACTCAACATTTGGTATCAGAGCATGGTTGGAGCCATGGAGAAGCTATTGAGCAGACATGGAAGAAGCTGATGTTTGTGGAAAGGATTCCGTTCTTTTCGTTCCTTGCCTCTCCATCCTTCTTTTATGTATTGGTGGGTCATGAACCATGGAGAGGCTTTTGACCAGAGATGGAAGAAGCTGATGTTTGGGAAATGGATTCCACTTTTTCTGTTCCTTGCCTCTCCATCATTCTTGTATGTATTAGTGGGTCAAACTAAAGTGGGAGTTGTTCATCCTACTTCAGATTCGTCTTTATTTGAAATATGGGCTACTTGGAAGAGGTTTTCAGAAAAAAATGATGTTAAAATTTATTCAGTCATTGAAGATTTTCTTGATGCGTTGGAATTTGATAAAAGCCTTAGTTTTTGGCTGTGCCATGGGGTATTTGGAGTAGAAGTGAGACCTGAAACCAGATCCTTCAGAGAGTTTGGATGATCCATCTTTGTGGAGGTTGAAACAAATTGCTGTGTACATTGATGGGATGAAGAAAGTGAAAACGCTAGTGTTCGATGGGGCTGGTGGAGAGGTGACAAAGAAGCTTCACCACTGCAAAATGAAGAAAATTTGGATAAGGATGTGACAGATAGGTGGGAAAATGTGGAGAATTCTCTTGAAGAGGAGGATGCTGGGTTTGCTTTTTCTCAACTCTTGATGCAGCTGTGGCATGTGTAAATGGTTTGAGCAACCACAAACTCATGACACTGAAGAGGTGTAGCAGCCATGGTTGGCAAAGAGGAAAACATTCTTGCTAGGTTGTTGCTGCAAATACTGTGTGTGACTCTTAGTGGAAAGTTCATGAAATAAATGAAGAAAAGAAGACACTAAATCAAGAGCTGGCATGTGCAAAGGTCAGTGCAAATAGAGTCACAGTTTTAGTTGCATCAGTTGCTTATCATTATAATTTATAGATATTGGAAATTGGATGAAGATATTAGTTGCAGAGAAGGGGCGCACAGGAGTGGGTGAACGTGCTGTGTATGTGTTCAAGGGTTCTTCTGTGGATGGAAGACTGTATTGTGGACCCGCAGAAAGTGGTGTTCCTGGTTTTAGATTAATGGGTCAATTTGTGCCTGGAAAAGTTGTAAGAGAAGGTGTCCAGCTATTAGATTTTATTAAGTCCGACTTAATTTGGAGAAGATTACTTTGCAGTGTCCTTGAACTGTCTTTGGCAAAGTTAAAATCTTCGATGGGCCTAGTTACAATGAGAAATTAAAAGTGGAAACGCAGGGTATGCCAGTGCTAATGGCTATATGATTTGGACTTCAACTGGGAGATTGTTGAGAATGTGAAGTCCAATGGTCACATTACCGTTCGCCTTCTCCCATCTCTTCATTTACTAGTTGTAAACTTGTATGTTTGTATAGATGGATGAGTAGAGGCTGTGCATTGGATATCAGTTTATACAAAATAGTTCCCTTCTTTCCAGTGGATGTAGCTTATTATGCCGAACCATGTAACTCACTGTGTTATGTGTTATCTTTGTTTGTCTCTAATTTTCTTTCTGCTGTTATGTTTTATATATATATATATATGTTTTCTCTGCTCGTTTGAAACTCAACTGTATTTCTTAATGGATGACAGATTGAGCTCTTATATCTACTAATATTGAACAAATTTATGCCTTGAGAAATAATAGAACTTAATGAAATTGCAATTATATTTCCTGGTATATCACTAATTGGAAAGTGCTTGTTTTGCTAATAAAAACGGTTACATGGAGAAATTGTAGAATTGTTTATCTTGGTTGTACTGAGATAAATTAACCTAACAATTGCTTTCTATATTATTCTCAAGTTTCAACCCTAGTCAATTTCTTTGTACAAATATTGCATTAAAGCAGTATTGTTTGAATTTAATTGCCAAGTTTTTTTTGTAGGCTTATGTGCAGCAATTGGAGACAAGTCGGTTGAAGCTTACTCAACTTGAACAAGAGCTTCAGCGTGCTCGACAGCAGGCATGAAATTATTTAGTATAATCTTTGCTTGGTTGAGCTCATCATGTTTTCATTGAGTCCCTTTTATATATGTAAGGGGGCATTTATTTACAATATGTAGGGCTGGTATGTGAAATTAAATGCTGAAAGAGAACATTTCTATTAAATGTAAAGAAAATGTGCAACTTAGCTTTACAAAAACTTTCCATCTGCCATTTTGAATCTGTCTTCAAAATTATTGGAGGCTTACAACATTACACCATCTTAGAACTACACTTGATACATGTCAATGACCATTTGCCATTTTATTTCTCAGGGTTTCTTCATTGCAGGAGGGTATTCTGGAGATCAAAGTCATTCCATGAGTGGAAATGGTATCTATTTTACTTTTAAACAGTTGGGGAGATTTGTTAAAATTGTTCTTATTTTCTCTTCTTTTCTACAGCCAAGGCATTTCTTGACGGTTGATTACACTCTATGTAGACATCTGGTTGCTTGCTTCCCTGTATGGTAATTTGGAAAGAACTCAAAGAAATTTTAAATTTTACGAAATCAAGATCGTTTATTTCCAAGTTTAACCATCTCAGTGCCTAGTGCTAATATTCAATTCAAGTGTGCTTGATTATTTATTTTCTGAATGGTTAAAGTAAAGCTCATGTACGTATGTTTCAAAAATAGGAATGCTGATTGGAACCAGCTATATTCAGGTTCTACAGTCTGATTATGGAGCACTTGCGTAGCAATACTTGGTAGTTTTATTGAAATTTAACTATCTATATGAACATGAAACGATTTATTCAACAAACTGAGGCTTCTGCATTGTAGCTTAGGACTGTGAGCATGTGCAAAATACTCATTTTGAGTAACCAATGCTGTTATTATTTTAATACATAAATTTTGTGGAGCTAAGTAATTCTGATGAATGGTCATCTGTAAAATGGGATTGGGCAAAGTGATAGTTTCACCAAAAACAGTTTCAAGGCCATTTCTTGCATTCCATTTGCTACGGCTAATCCGTTTTTACTTTATAATACTTCTTGTTCACGTCATGAGTCAATCAGAGTTCAATTGTGGATATATTAGTTAGCATCTGTCCTCTGAGCTGTCTGTTAGGGTCTTTTCCTGATACATCTTAGGGGAGAGAATTTATCTTCCTTATCTTCGACATCTAATATCATTCCACATCTTAAAGATTTAAATAAACTTTAAAAAAAAAAGTTTTAATAGGCACCTCTCTCCATGCTTGAAACATGTGAAGATGATAATGCTGTTGTAAGACTGGTTGTAATGTTGTTATACTTAATTAACTAGAGATATGTGATATTAAAATGTTCTGCACTTACCTCCAAGGTCTTCAAAGGCACTTTGAGGTTGCCTTCATTTCCACCATTACCCCACATTCTTGTGGATCCAATATGATGCTTTTCCTTTAGTCGAGATAAGACATTAATTTTTGTATAAACTTGCACCAAATCTTGACAGTTAAGAGAGACGAGGAAATTTTCATTTTACAAATTGTATCAATGCATTCTCACTACGGTTTCACTTATATGCAAATGAGCTAATCACCTACAAAGAGAGTTGGAAATGGAATGGAATAGATTTAATTGTAGAAATCTGGAATTTGAATTCAAAATGAAAGACTTAAGTTTGGTTTGTGATTGATGAGGTAAGCTGTGAAATCAGACAAATAACCTGTTAACTAAGTGAGGGAGTATATATACTGCTTCCGGTTGTTTATGATCATGTCTTGTCTTCTATAAGAATAGTCTTGACTTGCAGAGTGGCCATCTGATGTTTAGTGTTTCCCTTAACCTGTGTAACACATTTCAAATTTTTATCACCTGTTTAGCTTCCTTTGGTTTATTATGAAAGTGTTTGGGGTAGAGCAAAAATGCCAGAGTAAAGAGGAACAAAGCATTTTCCATATTGTGGGATGGTCTTGAACATGCCAAGGGGTCACTCTGGGAAGAAAGTTACCCCTGGGTAAGACTTAACTTATTCAGGACAAGACAGCTCAGCCAAGACTTTCTCTTATGACACTACAACTTCCAGACAAAAATTGATTGTTTCCTTTAACAGTCCAATGTGGCGACAAACAAGGCTGGAAAGAAACATAAAATAACAACTTAGTAATTATTATTAAAAGAAGAAATTTTGTACAAGGATAACAATTCCATCCAAATAATTTATATTGCTTGGGGCAACTTGTGATTACATATGTAATACCTGATTCAAATACATTAATCTAACAGTTGAGTGGTCAAGACTCAAAACTATATGATTAATTTAAATGCAAACTTTTCTAGCATACTCAATTTCTATTTATACTAAAATAAACAACCATTAACTTAGACCAGTCACTAAAATATTAGCTAGCATACATGGTGTCCAGTTCAGTTAGAATGTTACCCTTAAACCACCTAAATGTTGAAACAGAGAAGATTAGGCAGTATTGATGAAAATGCAAGAGAACAGCTTTTAATTATGGAGAAATGACAAAAAGAGCGATTGGAATAGCTAGGGCCAACATTGGGCAGCTCGGTCAACACTGAACAATTCGGCAGCAACAACAGCTCGACAACTACTGAAAGTTGGCACCAAAAGGAAAAATGAACAAAGATGGGCAGGATAACAAGACAATCCAGGATGCTCCTAGATCAAACCATCGGGGTTGAAAGAAATGATTATCCTGAATCATGCAAGTGTCACAACCTGAGCTGAATCCACCTCAGATTGAGAAATCCATGTAGCATTTTCAATTGGTCTGTTCTTCCACTTCACCAAATATTCATAGTAATCTTTTCCTCTTATGCTCTTACCAACTCTCTGATCCAATATCTATTCAATTTGCTTCTTAGGATAATCATTTGGGACAATAACTTCATCACTTGACTCATGATACTTGTGCAAATCAACAATATTGAATATAGGAGATATATCCATGTCATTAGGTAACTCAACTTCATAAGCATTTACCACTGTCAAACTTCCTCAAGATCTTACAATGTCCAAACTTCTTCATTTTCAGCTTACTATATGTTCCAACAGGAAATCTACCTCTCTTCAAATGAACCATCACCTCATCACCAACTTCAAAAACATGATGTCTCCTAGACTTATCAACATTCTCCTTATATTTCTGATTTCTTTGTTCCAATCTCAACTTCACTTCCCCATGCAAAGACTTCATAAAACCAACAAATTCTTTCCCTTCAACACTTCTCCTCTTCACCAGTAACATCCCTCAAATCTAACATTCCTCTAGGCTGCATTCCCGTAACAATCTCAAAAGGTGTTTTCTTTGTACTTCTATTCACAGAATTATTATATGCAAACTCAGCTTGTGCCAATACCATATTCCAATTACTTGGCTTAGCTCCAACTAAACATATCAACAAATTACCCAAGCTTCTATTTACAACCTGTCTGTGGATGGAATGTAGAACTAAACTCGGTATCCATCTTCTTCCACCAAGTCCTCCAAAAATAACCAACAAACTTACTGTCTCTATCAGAGATAATACTTTTTGGTAATCCATGCAATCTAACAATCTCTTTGAAGAAAATCTTAGCAATATGCACAACATCTAATGTCTTCCTACATGGTATGAAATGTGCCATCTTAGAAAATCTATCCACAACAACTAATATGGAATCATACTCTCTTGCTGTCTTATGTAATCCAAGAACAAAATCCATATTGATGTCACTCCAAGGTTTCTTAGGAATAGAAATACGTGTATACAATCCAGTATTCTGACTTACTCCTTTTGCAACTTGACAAATTCCACTACTTCGTACAAACTTCTGAACAATCTTATACATTTGTGGCCAATAATACTTATCCTTCAGCAAACTCAATGTTTTATTAATTCCAAAATGTCCAGCCAATCCACCACATTGCTTTTCCTCAAATTAACTCTCATAGAATTTCTTGGTATACACAATTGAATTCCTTTGAACAACATACCTTCTTGAATGAAATACTCATTTAACTTACTTTCTATATGCCTCAGAAATATGGGGTCAGTATCATACAATTCCTTCATTTCATCAAAACCAAGAACTTCAATCTTCATCTTGATCAACAAAGAACGTTTTCTACTCAATGCATCAGCAAGGCAGTAACTCCACTTTTTTACTTGATCACAAATTTGAAACTCTGCAAATACTCAACACACTTCATATGTCTTTGATTCAACTTATGTTGACTTTCCAAATACTATAAAGCTTTATGATCAGTATACAACACAAACTCTTTAAGAATCAAATAATGTCTCCACTTTCTCAAGGCTTGAACAATAGCTTGAAGCTCTTGATCATAGACATGATACTTCCTTTTAGCATTATTCAACTTCTCACTAAAGAAAGCAACAGGTTTAACTTCTTGACTCAACACAACTCCTATGGCACTACCACTTGCATCACATTCAACTTGAAATACCTTATTGAAATCAAGCAAAACCAATATAGGTAACTCAACAACCTTTTGTTTCAATGTCTCAAAACTCTTATCAGCTCCATGTGTCCACTTGAAAGCCTTTTTATCTCCTCTTATTGTCTTGGTCATAGCATTACAAACAGAATTGAAATTTTTTATATTTTTTTTGTAGAAACTAGCCAAACCATGAAATGATCTTACCTCACCCACATTCTCAGGTGTAGGCCATTCCAAAATTGCTTTAACCTTTTCTTGATCCATTTTCAAACCATCAACTGAAATCACAAATCCCAAATACACAATTTCCTTTTGCATAAAGGAACACTTCTTCAAATTAATCAACAACTTTTCCTCTTTCAATCTCTACAATATTTGTCTAATATGCTCAAGATGTTCTTCCTTAGTCTTACCAAATATCATAATATCATCCAAATAAACAATCACAAACTTACCCAAAAATCTCTTGAGAACTTCATTCATCAACCTTATGAAAGTACTAGGTGTATTAGTCAAACCAAAAGGCATAACCAACCATTGATATAAACCATTTTTTATCTTGAAAGCAGTCTTCCATTCATCACCTTCTCTGATTCTAATTTGATGATAACCACTCTCCATATCAATCTTGGTAAAATACTTTGCTTTACTCAAACAAGCCATAATGTCATCCATCCTTGGCATAGGAAACCTACATTTCACTGTGATCTTGTTAATAGCTCTAGAATCAATACACATCCTCCATCCTCCATTCTCCATTCTTCTTAGGTGATAATACAATAGGTACAACACACGGGCTCGAACTTTCTCCAATCAAACCTTTCTCTAACAATTCTTGCACTTGTCTGTTAAGTTCTTCATTTTCGGTAGGTGTCAATCTATATGGTGCTTTGTTCGGAAAACTAGCTCTAGGAATCAGTTCCATACAATGACTTATACTTTTATTGGCGGTAAACCATCAAGTATATCTTCAGGAACAATCTCCTTGTACTCATTCAACAATCTTTCAATTTATGCTGGCACTCGGCTAGCACTCTCAACTTCTATTGTCACTTGGCTTCTACTTTCTTCTATTGCTCAACCTTTACCTGTCACTCGGCCATTACTATACTCTATCGCTTGATCATTACTAGCACAACTCAACCCTCTAGGAATTATGGCAAAACACACTTGGTTCCTTTTCATCTCTTTTTCAAATTGCTTTCCATTAACCATGCAAATTCTCATAGTAGTACAATTGATCTCATCATGAGACTCAATCAAAGGTAACAATATTTTCTTTTCTCCATTCACCCAAAGAGTATATTGATTTAATCTACCATCATGCACAACATGTCTATCATATTGCCAAGGTCTACCCAATAGAATATGACAACAATCCATAGACATAATATCACACAAAACTTCATCAGAATAGTTTTCAATCTTGAATTTCACAACACTTTGTTCACTTACCAACAATTTATGCTCATCCTTGATCCATTACACATGATGGGGTTTAGGGTGTCTCAACCTCTGCAACTACAACTTTGTAGCTAGTTCCTCTAATGCCAAATTCGTTGAACTACCACTATCAACAATTACTTTGCAACATTTTCCTGCCATCTTACATCTGGTCTTGAAAAGACTCCTTAGGACAGGTTACTCATCAACTCTTTTATTACACACTCACCATCAAGTTTTCTCCAACCTCAGATCCACTTGATGAACCCTCAAGGTCTCCTTGAATCACAACATTTTTGTTACCTTGTTCATTCTCACCAGAGTATATACACTTAAAGGATCTATGCCCTTCTTTGCCACATCTGAAACAATTACCACGAAAACCACCTCTAGAATAAGAATTACCTCTTCCTCGGTAAGAACTAGTACCTCCTCGGTAAGAATTAGCACTTTTCCATTCAATCTTATGTTTGTCATCATTTTTCGACTTAGATTTGCCCTTATCTTGCACATAATTGTTAGATTTGCCACCTTCTCTATAAGATCTACCTCTGCCTCGCTGGAATCTGCCACCTCTACCCCTTTGTCTTTGTTCATGCTTCTTTGTCAAGATCTCCTCATCTTTCAAGGCATATTGATATGCTTCTTCCACACTTTACAATTTTACAAAACTTATCTCATCTTGAATTCCAGATCGCAATCCATTTAGAGATCTTGCAACTTCTCAACCTCATCATTTACATGTCAAGAGCTGATGTCCAATCTATAGAATTCCTCAGTATACTCTTTCACAATCATGTCCTTTTGTCTCAAATTTTGCATCATCCTCAAAAAGATAACTTGGTAATCAGCAGGAAGGAACTTCTTGTTCATCTTGTGCACCATTTTCAGCCAAGTCCTGATCTTCTCTTTTCCTCTTCTCCGTCTATCAATTTGTAAATGCTCCCACCATGATGAGGCATGACCTTTCAACCTAGTGACTACAATATTTACCTTCCTATTATCAGGAGTGCCTTCAAACTCAAAGAACTTCTCCATATTAGAGATCCAATCCAACACATTGGTGTCCAATTTTCCATCATAAGGAACAACTTCTATAGCAGGCTTTGAATGTGCCCTAGACAATACTCTCAACAATCTTTCCTCATCTTGATCTTCCACAGGTTCCGGATTAGGGTTTGGTACCATTGCTTCATCATCACTCACATCATCAAGATGCGCTCCTCTCCTCTGGGCTGTCTCCACAACATCTAATCTGGGTGCAATTTGTCTCAACATATCCATAATAGTAGTGTCAACATTTCCTTTGCCTTGAACCATCTTCAAAAATAGGTTCCTTCAAGATTGTAACCCACTGCAAGTTAAAGGTCAAATCCACAGATCTGCCACCCTACAACTAAATTTAACTTAGGGTTCTACATGATCCAATCTCCACAAGGACAAATCTCAATCTCTGATACCACCTTACGCAAAGAGCGATGGGAATAGCTAGGGCCAACACTAGGCAGATCGGTCAACACTAAGCAACTCGGCCAACACTGAACAACTCGGTAGCAACAACAACTCGACAACCACTGGAACTTGGCACTAATAGGCAAAATGAATAGAGATGACCAGGATAGCAAGGCAATCCAGCATGTTCTTGCATCAAGAAACTAATATTGCGTTTCCCACTCATACGTTATTTTGCCAGCTTATAATTGTTGGAGAAATCATTTTTGCATTTCCCACTCATTTTTTAACAATAATTGGAAGAATCAGCTGTAAATACTGACAGATCTGAGTAACATAGGTTTAGTAGCCATTTGATTGCAATAATGTAGGTGAACTGACACAAAAATTAAATATAGAGCAGGTCAAAATGGTGGGCAAAGTAATTAAATCTAATCACAAAGTGGGTTGCTTTTCCCAAAACAATGACAAAATTACACCTGATCTTGGAAATTTCAACATTGTAGTATTGATTCAAACCAAGTAGATGAGACCTTTCTTAAACAAGTGCAAGTTTCTGGCTGAGAATACTGTGAAGAACCTAGAAACACCATCATGAATGCCTTAGAATGCTCATACTTGAGTGCTATGTAACGGGAAGAATTTGCTCCGAAGAGAAAAGGAGGATTACCTTACTAAAATAATTACCATTTCTTTCTTTCTGGATGCCTACTCACTTCTTCACTAGAGTGACCTATCTCTTAATTTCTTGGGCCTTTCTTTGGATTATGGGGTACCTTATATTGAACACAAACTGCAATTCCATGTGGAAACTACCTTGGGGTCCAAGTGAGGTCTCTAATGTTTTGGATATTCTGGCGACTTAGAGAGGATGCCCACCATTTTGGAACTAGATAGGTTATTCCATTTGGTGCATAAAAAATTTAAAGGTAATTTGAAAAGGAAAATATACTTAGAAGTTAAAACCCTTAAAAATTTTAAAGGTGAAGGATTTTCATCCTTTTTATAGTACATACATTTAAATTTGAGCTGCTTTTAGTTTGTTTTAAGTGATTTTAATAGTTATCACCAAGCTATCCCTAATTTTTTTTGTTGTTTCTGCATTACTCTCCCAGAAACATGGAGAAACATTGATATAAAGTCTCATTTATAACTATACCATTGCCATGATTTGATTAAAAAAGGCCTTTTCTAGTGGTTGAGGTTTAAATGAATATATTTGTAGAATCAAACAACTTAAATTTTCCATATAATACATTCTATGATACACATTAGAGCTTGTAATCACATGATTCTCAAATATTACATATACATGATCATACAACTTCAATTAATTCTTTATATCAAGAGATGCACTGTTACAACAATGATGATAGATCCAAATGGTGTCATGAAGGAAAAGAAGAATTTAATATGCTGTAGAGAACAACCAAAGCCACGAACCAAAACACGAGCCTCGGTGGAAAAATACTCATAAAGACAGATGGTGCATTGGTCAAACCAAATGGCGTCACTGCAAATTCATGATCTCCATATCTAGTATCAGAGTGTGAGTTCTACATTGGGAGCTCAATGTGCCCATTCAGTCGTTTTAATGTTTATATCATTCGGCTTTGTGTTAATAAAGCCGATCTTGTGTAGTATGTCTTCTAGAGGTAGAGGCCAAGGCCGAGGTTGGGGTAGGAGGTCGAGGCTGAAGACAAGATAGAGACAACCATCCTAGTTCGTCACAGCATTCACTTCATGAGGGTTCACATGAGGAGTAGCAACATGATGAGCATAGTGAGAATAGGAGGTCTGAGCAGAACAAGAGCTAGCAGGGAGAGTTAGAGGGTGCTATGTTGCATCAGACGTTTCAGGAGATCTTGAATAGGTTGGATAACAGGAAGGACCGAGAGGATAGAGGTCCGTGAGGAGAATCCAATCATTCTTATGTTGAGAGTGAGAGATCTCAGAGTCCTCCAAGGAGGATCATGTTGCGGAGGAGGATGCTATATTAGCCGCACAAATGAGGGAGTTAGGACAAATCCTCCTTTGATTTATGGTAAGAGTAGTAGTGCATCGACATAGGCATGGCTGATTGATTTGAACAAGCACATCAGGATGCATCCATATACAAGCAACAGTAAAGAAAGATATGCCATTCTGCACCTTTGAGACTTTGCGTCAAAATGGTGGGCGTTAGAGGAGCAAAAATTACACATTGATATATCTTCAGTAACATGGGAGCTATTTTGGAGAGGTTTCAAGATCATTTCTTGTCTAATCGTTGGAGGTAGAAGTGAGCAGGTGAGTTTGATGAGTTATGTTAGCATAATATGACGATAGAGTAGTACGGGCATCACTTTAAGGAATTGAAGCAATATTTAGGTATTCAAATTGATGAGGCATTAGTTCAACACTTTGTGAGAGGTCTCAATATTCAAATCATTAAGGATGCTTGACTTTTTGAGCCTGAAACACTTCAAGAAGCAGTAAAGAAGGCCTTGGTGACAGAGGAGAATTTAGCTTTCAATTGTGGTGGTTACTTAGGTGCTCAATCTAGTATAATGCCTTATGTCGGCATAGGTAATCAAGGTGCTTATTCTTAGAATGTAGGATACTCCGGATTCTACCCCTCATCCTCTAAAGGTGGACAAAATTTTAAGAAGAAGAAATTTCAGAATCATAAAGGTAAAAACTAATAGTTGAGCCCATGCAGTGGCCCAAGAAAGGATCAAACTTAGTGTCGTGCTAAACAACAACATAGCCAGCCTACCTAGAGTCCTACGACTCATTTCAGCAGAGGCAACATTTAACAATCAAGTGTGCTACTAGTAAGAAAGGATTTTTACAAGAGGATAGAGTGCTTCTCTTGTGGTCAGCCTAGACACATTGCAATAAATTGTTCGTAGAGGTTAGTTCAAGCATCTAGTCAGCTCCAAACAACTTCTAAGCCCATTGTGGGTGATATAGGCAGGTCTCATTGTGTTTTTGTAGCTATTGACCATTGTCATGAAGCTTTTGAGCCTATTGTGGGTGATGTGGGCAGGTCTCATTGTGTTTTTGCAGCTGTTGACCATTGTCAGGTAGAGCATTAGGGTACTGTGGTTGAAACATCAAGTGTGTGTGGAAATGTTTCTATTTTATTTGATTATGGGTCCATCGATTCATTTATTTGACCTTCTTTAGTAGAGCCTTGCAGGTTGACTATGGCAAAGCAAGATAATAGGTGGCAAGTTGAATAAGCTTCAAGAAACAAAGTGTCTGTAGATTCTTTTGTGCATTCTTGTGTTTTGGGACTTGTTAGTTTTGTCACCACTGTTGAGCTATGTGTTATTCCCTTGGGTTCCTATGATGCTGTCTTGGGTATGGATTGGCTTAATGCTCGTGCAACTAAAATCGATTATCGGTGTAAGAGGGTTCAGTGTGTAGATGATTTTGGAGTTAATGTGGAGCTCATTGGCATTCAAAAACCTATCTCTTTGCATATGATCTCAGTGATACAATTGAAGCGATGTATGCAACACAAATGTCAACTCTTTTTTGTTACTGTTGATGACCTAGATGTCACCTTAGATAGTCATCCTCTTTGTGGGATTATGCTGATGTTTTTTGTATGAAGATTCTGGGTATGCCCCCAAAATGGGAGATTGACTTTTCGATAGAGCTTGTTCTTGGAGCGGAGCCCATCTCTAAGGCACCGTGTAGGATGACGACTCAGGAGTCTACTTCAACTTGAGTAGTAGTTGGAGAAAGGTTTCATTCGACCTATTGTTTCTCCTTGGGGAGCTCCTATCATTTTTGTGAAGAATTAATGATGTGAGTTTTGTTCTACTACAACATGCATAATCAAATACTTAATGTTTCAAGGAGAAACACTAAACATTGAATCCTTTCTTGATATAAGGTCATCTCTCATGCTAAGCTTGCAAAGTAAGATCATGAAATGACTTCAAGGTTCCTTATTAATCGTGGACTTCACTCAGTTTGATGATGTGATATGTTGGCTATCACAAAGGGACTTACACTATTCATTCAATGGATGTCAACTCTTGCACTTCTAAAGATTTAGTTTCACAATATGCAAGGAAAACTTTATTTTGATCTTCAAACATCCACTTCAAATTAAACTTAATTTCTACTACTACTCCTATCTCTAACTAGAAATGGAAGGAATCATAGATGACTTAAGACTCTACTAGAGGTGATCTCACCAACAGCTCCACCCACCTAGTGCAAGCTTCTTTGGAATACATAACCGATTTTCACATCAATATCTTCTCTCCAATCCCATCATTTGGATGCAAACCAAAGATTGAACATCAATTAAAGTTAAGTGGTTTCATTGGCTTACCATGCAAGGCACCCTTACCATCGGCAAGAGGTTAGTGGCCCAAATTTGTATGAGTCAAACAAGAAAACATCCACAATAACTTCCATTCAACTAAACTACTTCAACATGAAAAGAAATGTACTCCAAATGAAAGGTGGAGGAAACTATGCAACACCCCAAAGCAATAACAAGTTATTCACCATGAAGTACCAACAATGAATTATCAATTACTTTAACAAGAATTATAGCAGCAATTTGGTCAAGTCTCTCCCTTAGCTATCCTACTCTAATCTCCTAGCTCTCTATTACTTCCAATCTCTAAGCTAATCTCTTCCAATCTCTAAACTAATCCACTAAAAATGAGAAGGCCTTGGCCTTTTATAGATGTCCAAATATAATGAAGGGCTAAGGTCAATTCAAGATCAAGGGCCGAGATTTCTTCCCACAACCCTAATTAGGATTTCCCAATTTACAACCAACCACATGAAGGCACCCATTTATGGGCCAATAAGAAAATTGCAATGATTTTCTCAACCAATGAGAAAATAGGACACTTGGCATAATTTGATTGACTGTACTTGAAACTGAAAATGTCTAAGTGGAGGAGGCAAACAATTGCCACCTCATCATCCTTTGAAATTTCCTCATGAAATCAGCTTAAATCACTTGCATCTTTGTGAACCCATGAGCTTGATCTTTCTTGATTCTCCCTCATAGTTCCAAGAATCACGGCGATTCATGCGATTCACGCGATTCGGCGATTCGATTCAAGCCAAACGATTTTTTGTGAATCGGTGAATCGAATCAGCGATAAAGGGTTTATGAAATAAGTTACTCACTAAATTTCAAGGGTTTTTTAAATTTTCCGATTCATGGCCGATTCGATTCCGATTCATGGCCGATTCACGATTTGATTCGGCCTTGCCGATTCCGATCCGATTCCGATTCTTGTTACTTTGTTCTCCCTAAATACGTCCTCATGTAGCTGGATCCCTTGTGCTTTCCTGAGTTTCTTGTTGATTCCAACTTGAGTTTGCAGGTTGATAGCTTGAACATGAATCCTTCCTTCTCACTTGAGTTCTCGGGACCGAGCCATCTTCTTGCAGCATCCACTTGAAGTCTTGAGGCCTTGATAATCACCTTGCCCTCTAGCTTCTCCTCCCGTTGGTGTGACAATGGAGGGTATGTGCACCACAGTGCTCTGATTTTCTAAGATGTTCCAAGAATGAATTTCAAATCAGCCCTTCACCCTCTTGAATTCACCAGAAAAGCATTAAGTTCATGGAAAAAATCTGAAAACAAAATCATATAAAAAATAAACAAATTTTATCCCAACTTAAAACCAACCACTTTGCAAAGTTGAGGCAAATTTTATCTCATCACAATCCAAAACCATTTACTATTATTATTTGATTTTTTTATTTCTAATTTTCGCTTCTTTCTCAATTTTTTTACTTTTATTTTATCTAATTTTTTTGAGAAGAGGTAGGATGGTTTTGCCGATTAACAAAGGATGATAGTTGGCTGGGGAAAATCTTGAGAGGAGGGAATTTCCTCAGGAGGGAAGTTTCTGAAGATGGGAAATTTCCCCAGGACATGGTGTTTTTAAAATTTCCTCATTTGAATGTTATTTGGCGATTCCTTGTTCTATTCTTGTTCATTGTGTTGTCCTCATGCCATAAATCGGTCTTCTAATGCCTTATGGTAAAACTTGGGGGACTCAATGTAAGGAAATTTCCAAAGATGCAAAATTTCCCCAGGAGGGAAATTTCCAAAGACACGAAATTTCCCTAGGAGGGAGATTTCCGAAGTTGCAAAACTCCCATAGGAGGAAAATCATGAATTCCTCGCCCTCATTGTTCTAAAATTGCAATTCTTAAGTTACTATCGAATAAAGGCTTGAGCCTTTGAGATTTTGTGTGGGCGGGGGAAGAGGATGTAGGGAAATTTCTGAAGATGCAAAATTTCCCCTGGTGGGAAATTCACGAAGTTGGGAAATCTCCTTAAGAGGGAAAGTTTCGAAATTTCCCTAGGAGGGAAAATTCCAAAGATGAGAAATTTCCATAGGAGGGAAAATTACGAAGATGAGAGATTTTCCTAGGAGGGAAAATTCTGAAGGTGAGAAATTTCCCCTAGGACCTGGTTCTCTCTCAAACTTTGTCAAACACACAAACCTTCTCTCCCGAACTAAAATTCCACTCTCCATTTGGACTTAGACCACGGAAATCCCTCTGCACAAACCTGAGACCAAAATTTGCTTCCCAATGAGCCAAAATTGCACAAACTCACCCTAAACTTGGAGACTTGAAAAAAATGTTGCCAACCGAAACCACCTAAGACGAAGACTCCTACTTGCTAAAACAAAAAGAAGGGGTTCCCATTTGCAATGGGGCGATGGTGTGAAAACCACATGACAAGAAGGATGGTTCTCTTTGATTGTGCATTGATTATAAACAGCTGAATAAGCTCACTATAAAGAACCAATATCCTTTTCCTAGAATCAATGACCTATTCAATCATTTGAAGGGAGCCAAGGTGTTCTCCAAAATTGATCTCAAGTCTGGGTATCATCAGCTATGTATTCATGAGGTAGGCATTCACCGGACTGCTGTTCACACCAGATATGGACATTATGAGTTTACGGTGGTGCCATTGGTTTGACCAATGCACTAGTCTTTATGAGCATTTTCCCACCGAGGATCATGTTTTGGTTTGTGGCTTTTAGTTGTTCTCTGTGGCATATTAAATTCTTCTTTGCCTTCATGACAACATTTGGATCTATCATCATTGTTGTACCAGTGGATCTCTTGATGTAAAGAATTCATTGAAGTTGTACAATCATGTATATGTAATTTTGAGTCATGTGATTATAAACTCTAATGTGTATCATTGAATGGATTATGTACCCATGTATTATCATTGAGTACTGGTTTAGATATTTAATGATATGATGATTATTACATTTTAGATGTTTTGTTCCATTTCTCATTTATGTCATGTGATGTCTATAAGCATTGTGAAGTAGCATTGTTGGGAAAGCTGAGAGGATGAAGGATAGATTTTGCTCCATTTATTTATTTGTGTAGGATTGTATATAAAAAAAATTCTACATTTTCTTCTTATCCTCTTGGATTCCTCAACAGGGGCATTAATTTATAACTATGCCATTTGCCATTATTTGATTTACAGAGGCCTTTTTCCAGTGGTTGAGGTTTAAATATTTCATTACCATGTATCTGTCTGCCAAAATGCCTTATTTGTGTATTGCAAATCGAGCTATTGTCAATTTAAAGAATTTAATGAAAAATATTTCTACTTTCTAAAATTGCAGGAGCTTTAGCCTTTGACATGGAGTATGCACGTTGGTTAGATGAACATCATAAGCAGGCAAATGATCTGAGATCTGCAGTAAACTCACATGCTGGGGACAATGAACTGAGACTTTTAGTTGATGGCGTCATTGCACATTATGAGGAGGTTTTTCGATTTAAGAGCATAGCCGCAAAGTCTGATGTTTTTCATATGGTTTCTGGTATGTGGAAGACTCCGGCTGAAAGATTCTTTATGTGGATGGGAGGGTTCCGCCCATCTGAACTTCTTAAGGTGAGATTGAAGAATTTTTAATTTATAAATTATTTTTCTGTTTCCTTTTGTCTCTTTTACTGAGATATTGTAGGATCTACTTTAGAAGAGACTCAAATTTGTGTTTTGACAATTACTATCACAGAATTTATAATTATATTACATCTGCAGTTGTACTTTTTAAAACTGTAAAATGTAAACATTCACTCTCCTGTTTTATGACTGAACCTTTTGGTTAATGCAATTGGCCATTACATGTACTGCCGAACATGATGCATGTGTACACAAGAAGATGGATATAGTATCCTTCTGATCATGTTATTGTGCTTTTTTGGCAGATACTTATTCCTTATCTGGAACCATTAACAGAGCAACAATTGCATGGTATATGCAGTCTACAAGAATCATCGCAGCAGGCAGAAGATGCGTTATCGCAAGGAATGGAAGCTCTTCAGCAGTCCTTAGCAGAAACTCTTGCATCTGGATCCCTTAGTACACCAGGGCCCTCTTCAAATGTAGCCAATTACATGGGACAAATGGCAATGGCAATGGGCAAGTTAGGGACATTGGAAAGCTTTGTCCTCCAGGTACCTTCATCTGATCAGGCAGAAATCTTGAAGAATCAACACCAGATTTGGGCTTCTAGATTATAGAATTGAACAAATATTAGATTTGCGATTTTTCCCAATTCTACTAGATACTTTTCAGGATTGTTTTCAACTTAATTATTACGAGTGTAACATTTTTTTTTTTTCATGTGTTGATTCACAGGCAGATAACTTAAGGCTTCAGACACTCCAGCAAATGCATCGGATCTTGACAACCCGTCAAGCCGCAAGGGCTTTGCTTGCTATCAGTGATTATTTCTCTCGTCTCCGTGCTCTTAGCTCTTTGTGGTTGGCTCGTCCCAAGCAGTAATGTAGGTACTGTATTCAGTGTAGCTCTTGGAAGTGGTTATGATATTAATGAAAAGATTTGGACTTCAGAGGAAAATGCTGTGCAAGAGTGGGCATGTGCTAGAACAGAGGACCTAAATAGAATTGTATGTCCTTGCTGCTGTGGTTGGATAACTAAGGATCCATGTGTGGATTATGTTGTTGCAGGACAATGCTTGGAATCAGTAGCAAAGCAAGGGCAAAGAGACACCTGGTATGGCACACCTTTTAATCACCTAATTTGCATGCCAATTGCATGGATGTATTGCATGCTAATTTAGTTTGTATTAATAGACTAGCTAGCGACATCTGTTTTTGTAGATGGTCTTTGTGTAACATAAAAAATACACATCGAAGATGTCTCTTCCCATTTCTTCTTTTATTCCTTCTAAATTAAAGAAATTCCAGTGACTTTTGTACGGTGACAAATGTAAAAGTCTTTCAGAAAGTTAAGCTGTTTCTTGTCCTGTTTACATTTTATAATGCATGTCAGGGCATAAAGTCTATGAATGAAGTTTGTTGGGGCTTTCTTTGTTCAATGGACTTTGTCAGCAGTATGTCACATGAATCTTTACCAAAACATTCGCCTGTGGAGCCAAAGGCCTTTTAGAGTCCAAAATGGCAGGAAAGATAACTTCTAAATAATTTGATGCAAGATGGTCTCTTAGAAATAATATTTAGGCTTCATTAAACATTACTTATAGAAGCAGAGTTATCATTTTTCTATAGCATTGAATGACTGTTTGGTACTTGTAGAAAGAGTACCATTTTCAGATGAAGATTAAGTTTATTATTGCAGCCATGCTTAGAGAAGGATGCAATAGTGGGCTCTGCTTAACCAACAGCTGGTTTAGAATTTTTGAAGTGGTAAAAGATCTTGTAATGACTACAACTTTTTATATCACATCAAGCATACATGGATGGTAAATAATCTCTTTTATTTCTATTTCATAAAAGGGAAAAAATTGTAAACTGGCTGTGGCAACCGTTAAACACACTCTAATGGGAAATGTGAACAATTAATAACTGTATTATTTGGCTCTAACTTGGTCTGGACACAAACTAAACTAATTTTCTATGGGATCTTCAACTAGCATACTTAGCAATTTATTTTGAACTACGATTCTAAGGATGCAACTGTCTTAAAACTTTAATATTTTCCAAGGAAGTTACTTGTTTCTGGTTAAAGGTTGGGATAATTTATTCATCAAGGCACTTCTTTGTGCAGGTATAGTAGCTACCGTAAATACAAAGTAAAGGTGAATTTCTTTCGAGTCTATGGTACCTCACGCCTTATGCATCCAGCTGTGCTTAGACTCTAGAATAGCTTAAAACATTTGAAGTTAGTTCTCGCACCTGGCTAAGCTTAGACTACAGGGTGCATGCATCCTAACGCACTTTGGCTTTGAACTTGTGCCTACCATACTGGAGTACTATATTCTCACAACGAGGCCCATTTACTGCCTAAGCATTGAGATTCTGAAGAAGAGGTTAGAAAGGAGATTCTTCATCTGTCCGTACTAGAAAATGACAATTCCAGATCAAACGAAATGATTCACATTTTCTAAATCTTAGTGGCGTAATTTTTAAGTAAAATTTGTAACATATATTATCGTACAAATTTGTGGATTAAATGGAAGTGGATGCCTTTTGATTCTTCTCAATTTTATGCATGAACATGCATGACCGTACACATCATGGAAGGGACAGATAAATATGGTTGCCAATAAACTCAGCCCTATGAGAGGAGTGTTCTAAACATCAGCAACATATAGGGCAAATTGTAATTTGGACAAAGCAACGCAACTTAGTGACCTATTTTGCTTTTAAATTGATTTATGCTCTTATATAGCACTCAATGTCTTTAAGAAATACCACGAAGTAATTCATGATGTTAAGATCATCATATTAATTGTCATCGAACTCCATTATAGGCTTTGAAAAGTTTTGGCGGGATTGGCGTTATGGGTAATGAGATCTATTTATTCCTAACTCTATTGGAAGTAAATAAATAATAGATACAGACGTTAGTAATAATTCACAACAATGATTTCATTACGACGTGTCTTTCCATTCATTCATGAGATTCCCCTATATAGGTAGGAAATCACATATGCCATTCCGATCATGTGTACAAGGAATAGATAGAATAGTTGACGGTTGTTGAAAACTACAGACCATCAACAATTATGACTGTTGGTTCCAATTACAATCAAACTAATATGATTATCTATGCACTACAGGTTTCATTTGCAGAAGTGACTCGATTTCAAATATTTTGGAGTGCTAATAAAGATACTCTTCAGTGGTGACTTTCTATCTTTTTTTTTTTTGAACACTCGTGAAAATGATTTTATTAATAGTGTACTTCTATTAATGGAAATGTTTACTATTTATTAAAGAAAAAATTAACTAAATTTGAACTTTTTTTTGGTCGGTAAAAAGTTTTTGTATTATTAATATATCATTTTTACAAAATTACATCTAGGCTTTATAATATAGCCTCTCTTTGCATATACACGTTTCATCTCTAGAAACCATTGAACTCTACCAAAGACTTCTATCTTTCCCCTAAACCTCCTACCTTAAAAAACTAAACTGATACACATCTTGGTGTATAATAATTGGCCATCAACATAAACATAAAAAAAAAACCAGGTATTCACCACCAGTTCATCTGTACTTTTCCTATTTTTCGCTTTCCATTCCATCACCTAACCTTTGCTTTGCCTCGACTGCATTTCTTTCACGCGCTTCTCTACTCTATTCTTCCCGGTCTAGCAAAAACTAACCTAAATTTTTTTTCTTTTTTTATCGTTTAATTGATTTGCATCACTACTTTGTTCGGCTTTCCATCCGCAAAATTTCTTTCATCGGTTTCTATTATCCTCGTCCATCGAATTTTAAACACAAATTTAAACCAAAATGGCCAATTTCCATTTACTTTCTGCATCACTCTTCTACCCTCACTAGGAATTTCACCCTGTCCATCCTCATCCTTCTTCCACCCGCGCTTCTCCTTTGGCTTGGGTGATTTATGAACAAGCCTCTAACCCTTTGACCACTCTCCTCCATGAAGCTTCCAATTTTGTCCATGCTAGCTTTATTTTTGCTTTATAACTTTCCTTATCTACTCTTGTTGGTCACCACAAGAAACCCACCTTGTCACTTCTTAAGCCTTCTTCATAATTTTCGTAACATTCACTATAGTCAAAGCCTTTCCCCGGCCACACCCATTCTAAAAGGGATTCCATTCCCACAATTAAATCATCCGGGAACAAGTTTTTCATTACCCACTTCACCTCATCCACTGGGCTTGCAATTTCCAGCCCCCATGCCATTATTATTGCTGCTATGTCTGCGTTAATCTTCCAATGATGTGTGGAGTTTTGAAATAACCCTCCAATTGTCTCCTTAACAACTTCCATCACTCCTGGCATTGGGCATTTGAGCAGCAATTTTAACCTCTTGTCCTGCACTGGTCTAAACAAAGCCTTTTATTGTCTACTAGTTCGAAAGGTAAAAGTCGCCTCCATCTGTCTTTCAATTCTATCACTATCACTTATTTAGATTACTGTTCAGGTGGTTAGAATAGATTTTTTGCCTTTATTGTATATTGCTTTCCGCCTACATTCACCCTTAAGATAAACATCCCATCACCCATCCACACACATCAAGCGAAGCCGTTTAACACCTTTTGTCATGATGAAAGCCTTTATTGCTGATTTCCCATATCTCTTCCACAATTTTTTGATAGTCCTTTATGACGTTAGTCATCATTCCTTCCTTTCTCAAAAGCATTCAACCATTCTTAAGAAGGCTACCCCTTAATTAATGCACGACACCTCTTCATCCAAAACTTTCCAACAACTACAATATTCGAAGACTAGCTTCTCATCATCCGATAAACCTACTACCTATTTTGAAAGAGCATCCACATCTCTATTTGCTTCTCTAAAAACATGACATATTTGAAACTCCTAAAAACCATTTAACTCTTCCATAATAGATTTTAACAGATTTCTTAGGTGCCAAGCATGAATTGAATTATTACTAACTGCCTGCACTGAATCCCCTTCTAAGATAATTTTTTTCCCCCACATCTTTTAATACATTTTAATGCTAACAATGCTACTTGGAACTCGGCTTCATTATTTGTCCCATCCTGCAACCTTAACACTCCATAAGCCACTTTCTCTCCTAAATAGTCTTTTGTAATGCACCCTGCACTTGATTTCCTCGGGTTTCCTTTAGAAGCCCCCTCAAAATTTACTTTTAACCATCCTTTATCAGGAGCTACCCACTTCGCATCCTCCCTCTTCTTAGTTTTAGAAATTGTATTTCTTGTAGCTCCTGCCATTCCAATTTTAATCCCTGCCCACATTTTCTGAATTGCCTTGTCAAAGTTCATGAACAAACAAATTGACAAATTTTTCCCAAAGATTGCTGCATTCATCATTTCTTCAATAGAATGATCAATCCTTCTTAGAAGTTGATCAATTGTCTCTACTCTATCTTGAAATATCTTTTTATTTCTCTCTTTCCACACCTCCCAAATCACAATTGAGGGACAAACTCTCCAAATGCATTCAAAAAAGTTTCTTCTTCCTCCCCTTAGCCATGAAATGAAAAAAGCCTTAAGAGAGGGGCTTCATGGTCCAACCCAACACAATTTTCCTTGAAAGCACCTCCAACATTTTGCTGCTATGTCACGACTTAACAATAAATGATCTGCACTCTTCTCTTCTTTGCCACAAATAACACATTTTGTAGGGCCTTGAAACCCAAATCTCCTTCTTCTATCCCCTGTTAAGATTCTGCCTTGAATTGCTAGCCATGCAAATATTCCAGCCATTGGGAGAATTTCTTTACTCCAACATAAATCCCCGACTTCAAAGCATTCTTCCACCTTAGTGTCTAATAATTTATATCCAAGTTTAATTGAATATTTACTCGAGGTTGTTGTACACCAGTTAATCTTATCTTCCTTATTAATTATGCAAACCTTTCTCCTCTTAAAGATCTCCCTTAGGGATTGTTGACGTCCTTTCGACAAGCATTCCACTCTCCAATCTTTCCACATCCATATTTTCCCATAAACCCCTTCAATTTCCTCTATATAATTTCTCACATTCTTGCCCCACAAATCACATAAAATTTGCTTCATATCTCTATCCTCTATTTCCTCATCTACAAATTTGTTACCGTTCCAAGAATCCTCCCAAAACTTATCCCTATTACCATTACCTATGACCCAAGAAATATGGTCAGTAAAGATGTGTCTAAATAATATAATGTCTGAATAATATAATAAAGTTCCATATTGAAGAACCTCTAATCGGATTTTGAATAGTTAAATTTTTTTAGATTCTCATTAGAATCCAAATATTTTGCTTTAAGAATCCTTATCAACAATTGCTCTGCATCATTAGCCAACTGCCACACCAACTTAGCCCCTAATGTCGTATTCATTGTGTTCCAATCTCTAATTGCTGCCCCTCCAAACTTCTTAGGCCTACATATTTTTTCCCACTTGAGTAAAGGTCACTTTTTCTCCTCTCCCGTCCACTCCAAAAGAATTTTCTCATTTTTTTTTTCCACTAAATTAATCACCTTCTTTGAAATTTTCAAACACATCATTGAGAAAATAGGGATTGCTGAAACCACATATTTTAGCATCAAAATCCTTTTTGCAGATGTCAACCATTTACCTTTCTAGCCTTCCATCTTCCTTAGACATTTTTCAACTAATCCCTTCCACACTTCACTTCTATTATGCCCTTGAAATAAAGGGATTCCCAAATACTTATTCAGGAGGATTCCCTGCCTTATATTCATAATTCTTCCAATAGCTCTTCTTTTATAAAGAGGGGTGTTGGAAAAGAAAATTTCAGACTTTGCCCAATTTATATTTTGTCCTGATACTTTCCCATAAATTTTCAGAGTTCTTTTTATAACTCTTGCTTCCTACTTTGAAGCTTCACCCATAAGAAAGGTGTCATCCACAAACTGCAAATGTGAGATTGGGTCCACTCCCCTTGCCACCTTTACCCCTTTCTAGAAGTCTCTAACCTTTTTTTCTTTGATTAGCCTCCCTAATACTTCAACCAATATTATAAATAGGAAAGGAGATAAAGGGTCACCTTGCCTAATCCCTTTTTCTAGCTCAAAAAAACCTTGGGGACTACCATTAACCAACACTAAAAACCTTATGGAGGTTAAACATCCCTTTACCCATCTAATCCGTTCCTCCTTAAAACCAAAATTTTCCAAAACTTTGAACAAAAAAACTCTATTTGCCTCATCATAAGCTCTTTTAATATCCAACTTTATCATCATTTTGCTGAGTTTGTTTGTTCTGACTGAGTGGATCATTTCATGAGCTATAATCACCCCTTCAAAAATTGATCTTCCAGGAGCAAATCCACTTTTTTCCTTTGAAATTACATCTTCAATACCTCTTTTAGCTTATTTGTGACTACCTTTGAGATGATTTTATATACAGTATTACATAAAGATATTGGTCTAAAATCCTCAAAGGAGTTACATTCATCCCTCTTTAGAACTAGGGTTATAAAAGTGTTGTTCAAATCCTAAAGAACAAAACGCCCCATTCTTGGTTCTTCCACCATCTCCCACATTTCCCCTTCTATACACTCCCAAATGAGTCTAAAGAAACTTTCTACGAATCCATCAAGCCTTGGACTCTTGTCTTTTCCCAGCCCTCATAACGCTTTTTTCACTTCCTCTTTAAAAACTATAGCATATAACCTTGCATTTTGCTCCTTTGTTACACATTTCTGAATGCACTCCAGAACACCCTCATCTAAAGCCTCCTCCACATTCTCAGTTCTACCTTTGTCTTTAAAAAAATCTATTGTTGCTTTCTTTATCTTGATTGGGTCACTTAACACCTCACCTTCTCCATTCTTGATTGAATTTTTCTTTATTGTGGGATCTTCTTATTTTAACTAAATTATTGAAGAACTTTGTGTTCCTCTTTCAACCATGTCTCTTGATTTCTGCCTCCAGAACACTTTTTCCCTTAGCAGGGTTTTAGTATACTCTTTTTAGCCTCTTTTCCTCTTCAAAATCACCTCATTCATCCCTTTCTGAATTATTTTTTCATTCAAAGTTTTGAGTTCTGCTGCCACGTCATCTTTTCTCTTAAAGATGTTTTGGAAATATTCTATATTCCACACCTTCAATTTTCCTTTTATTTACTGAAGCTTCGTAAAGATTTTAAAGGCCCTGTTTCCATCCCACTTCGGAGCTTCCCTCTAACAATTTTCTATCATCTCCTTAAAACCATTCGCCCTCATCCACGTAGCTTCAAATTTAAAAGGGCATCGGTTAGGAGTGAGCTCCTCTTGTATTCTTAGACTAATAGGGAAGTGGTCTGATCCATGAATAGGCAAAATCTCAACCTCCACAGACCAATTAACTTTTGTCCAATCACCCCCTAAAAGGAACCTATCCAATTTTTCAGCAATATTTACAAACCCCTGCCTCCTATTATTCCATGTAAAATCCCCTTGTTTAAAAGGGATATTGATAAGTCCATTATCCATAACAAAATTCGAGAAGTCCTCTTGTATAGTTGACCTCTAGCCTTTACCACCTTTCTTTTCTTCTGGGTATAAGATAGTATGGAAATCACCCCCTACTATAGTGATTTCATCTTGTAAGATTTCTAGCAATATTGAAATCACCCCCTACTATAGTGATTTCATCTTGTAAGATTTCCAGCAATTCTGTTAAAGTTTTCCAGAGTTATCTTTTCTCTCTACTCTGAGTTGGGCCATAAACATTAAGGACGTTGAAATCATATCCTTATTGTGTAGAGGAGACTTTTAACCACTGTCACTTCCTTCTTGTTTGCATTACCAATCCATTTACTGTCTCCTTTTTCCATATCACACACATTCCCCTTGAAGCTCCCTTCGTAGCCACCCAATCACTTTCTCATCTAAACAATTTTCTTTCAATCCCCTCCACATCATCCAATTTTAACTTATTTTCTTGCATGAACACTATATCCGGTTTTGCTTGATCCAAGCCTCTCTTGATCAAGCTCATTTTGTTAGGGGCATTGTAACCCCTGACATTCCACAAGAGGATCTTCATCGCTTTTGGGAGGGGTTCTTTCCCCTTCCCAATTTTAGTTTACTTTGACCTCTGGCACTTCTTGCTATTTGGATCAATGCATTGATTGTTCTTCTTCCCCTTTTTTGACTCTCCCTAATAATTGCTTTATGTTTTTACTTTCAAATTTCTCAAGAGTTCAATTTTCTTTAAGGATCATATTTTCCTCCATCCCAAAGAAATCATCATCATCGTCTGCCTCTCTATCTTCTTCCTCCCCATTTGGACTCTCCTCCGAGCTTGATTCCTTTGATCTTCCTTTCAGGTTTCTAATTTGAGAGATTTCAATATCCTTAAAAAACTCTCCAGGCCTTCCTCCATATCTCCATCCTGCCCAATCATATACCCATCAATCTCTTCTTGTTCCCTATGTGACTCTTCTGGCCTTTCTAACACCATTACTATCTGGCATCCCTCCCCTTGGGTTTTGTGAGTTTCCATTACTTCCTCTCTAGCCCTTATTTTATTTTCTTCTTCATTTCTATCTCACCCTTTCCTCCTCATCTTCCCTAAGCCTTAGTTCCCTCCTTTTAACAACAATCTCACGCCCCTTCTTTCTCTGCATTTCTTCACCATCCTTTTTTTACTTTGCGGTATTTTTTGAGAGCCTTCTCCTCTTTCGCTTTCTAATACTTTTCCTTGATCCATGTCCATAATAACACTTTCCCTAGGTCCTCTATCCTGACAGTTGTTCGCTCTTGTTTTCAACATCATATCATTCTCTATTTTTGCATTATCCCTTTTCCATAGATTATCGCTCTCATCTTTCTCTATTTCTTTAAACCTAGCAATTTCTAAAACCCTCAGGAGCAACCTTTCCTCTTCTTTTTCCTTATTACGTCCTTGTTTACAACTTTCAGAGTCATGTTCCTCACATAGACAAAACTCACAAACCTTTAACCCTTCCTCCAGAGACACCAACTGTCTCCAAACTACCCCATCAATGAAAATCTCAATCAATTCTAAGATTCGATGGTTGTCATTCCACATTATACATATTTGTGGGAACATTTGCAGAGTTTCTTTGTCTACGATTTCTACTGCCTTAATAAATGTTCCTAGCTTGTTTCCAATCACTCTGTAACATTGTTCCTACCAATATTCCTGAGGCAAATTTCTCAACCATATCCATAGAGGGAGTTCCTTTATTACCTCCTTTTTTGGATCAAAATTTATGGTCCATTTTTTCATATAAAACCCATATCCATCCATAAAATAAGGGCCACTGTTCAGGATCCAATCTCTATCTTGTGCTATATCAACTGTCACCATACAAAAACCATTTTCAAGGGTTTTAAAGTCTATCACTTCACCCCATTTCTCATCACACCATTTTTTAACCTTCTCTATTGGTGACTTTGGACCTCCCCACTTCAGAAATAATGCATGTTTCTCCAAATAGTCACTCCTCACCTTTATCAAATTACTCTCCAACATGACTTTATCCACCATGCATCGAGTCCACTGCTGATCCTCAACCATTTTCTTTTTATTGTTACACTACCTATGGTTTCCTCAATTTTTTTGCTATATTTTTAAAAGCCTCTTTCCCACCTAGATTCATCGATGTGAATCTTTGCATCAGGTGTGTTCTCCAACTATTATCATTCCGCCTTTCTCTTCCACTAGGCCATTTGTTTCCATTGTTTTGGCCCACTTTTCTCCATGGAGAGCTTTCCTTAAAGTTTATGTTCCCATTTTGCCATCTTCCATTCCTATTCTCCCAATAAAACCTTCTGTCATGTCTCCTAAAAGGCTCCCAACCATTTCCAAACCTCCCAAACCTCTCATTGTTTTTGCTACTCACTGTAAACCCTCTTTGGGCACCTGACCTCCAGTGCTCCGTCATTTTTTTAATTCTTGCATTTCGATTAGATTTGAACTTTTTTGATTCATAAATAATTATTATGCTTTATTTTGACTCTTGATCACGATGATCTATAGACTTCACTCAAAGGAAGGGACTTGATTTTAAACCTTAAGGGAAATGTTAAATAAAAAATAAGTGGATTTTTGTTTGGCTGTGATTCATGATATAAGTACTATGATTGTGAATTGTTATTAAGAATATATTCAATTAAGGGAAAACATATTTCCACAATCATATCGTTTGAAGATTTTTTCTAGATTCGAATTATGTAGATGTTTTTCATTAATATTTATGATTACACTCTAGAATCCATTATTAGGATGAATGTGAAAGAGAGCATAAGAATATAATGTGAGCTAAAACAATGATGCTGCAACATCTACATTCAAATCTAAAATAAATTAGAGATGATATATTAAATTGCTATTCTTGTCTTTCAATTGGTTGTCCATATTCAATGTAAATACAAATCACTTTGTGAATAGTTTATTGAAGCCACTAACTACTTTAATTGATTTGTTTATCAATTACTAATTACTAATGATGCCTTGATCATTCCTAAAAAGGTGGAATTTAAATAGTAATAAAAATAGTGAGATCTTATATTTTTTTTTTTGTATTTTTTAATTTCTGAATCAAATGATTGGCTATTTAAACTGATTTGTTTTTTTTGGACCGCTAATATAGTTATTATATTAATAGAAAATATTTTTACATAAAGGAAATGCCATTATGTGGCTATAGTTATTGTATTAATAGAAAATATTTTTACATAAAGGAAATGCCACTGTGGCTATCTTCATCAACGACAAGAAAACCACTAGAGATTGACCTAGCCAAGCACACCGGATACATTAAATACATTGCTTGGGACAATGGTCAAAATAGCCGAGTACAAAATAAATGCCAAACTTGACAACAATTATTACAGGTTAATGAAACTAGCCTGTCATTTGTTTTGGAGCAAAATTTGGGAATTCATCCACAACACCCCCATGCATAGCCACACCACCACTAGATGTTGGAAATATAGAAGGAGTAACTGAGAGGGGAAGGGGGTAAATCAATTACCACAAAAATAAATCCCAGATTCCTTAGATGTCAACAAAAGTAAATTGATAAAATTGATTACTGCTACAACTTAGTAAGCATACAAAAATTGCTATAACTTGGTAAATGCAGAGTATGTATTTCTTTAACAGATCTAACATTAACAGTAATAACTTGCAAACATGAGAGAAAGGAAATGAACACATGAGACACCAGATTTAACGTGGAAATCCAATATGGGAAAAACCACGAATATAACTAGTTATTGTTTTTCACTCTTATGAAGTGAGCCTTGTTAGGAGCCAACCCGGTTAAAGGTTACAAAACACACTGTTAGGTGTGACTTTGTTAGAGGATTTAGTCACCATGTTAGGAGTGGCCTTGTGAGAGGTCTTAAAACAATTTAATGGAACTGCCACCTTGTTAGAGGATATATAACTGGTTGTTAAACCAATTTTGTTAAGAGATTTTAGATCATTGCTACAATGGTTAGAGAGTAACAATGAAATGACCTAATTGTGATGCAACTGAATTGCCAAATCAAGATCTTTGTTCTACTTAAAATTTGATCCTTCTTGATTGAATATTACTTTTCTGCTCCACAAGGATATTTGCTTATCCTTCAAGTTCGCTCTCACTCGTTCCTTCTTAATTCAATCAACACACTTGCACACACTTGAAAATCACAACTTGACCTTATATTTATATCATCTAGATTGTCAAGTGGGCTCAATACAAATTAGAATGACCACTAATCATTACCATAGTCGGCTAGAACCAATACTTAAAATAATTAAGCTTCTAATGCCAAAACAACAAAATCCTTTATTAGCCGACCTTGCTCGGTAAACATTGGTTTTGAGATGATTTCTTGTGTTAACCAACATAAGCTTGGTTAACACTACAAACTTGCAAAAATCCTTTGGTAACCGAGTGAACTCGGCTAGCACTAACTCTGTCCAACTTTCCTTTGTTAACCATGTGAACTTGGTTAACACTGTTTTCTGTCATATTCCCTTCGACGCTTGAGTGAGCTCGGTAGACACTGTCTTCATAGAGTAAACTTCAGAAATGCTTGGTAGACAAGGAAAATTGTGTTGCTGACCAAGTGAGCTCGGTAAGCACTAACTGACAACTGATATGACATTTGTGTGACATAAAAAATAACACACAATTAGACAATTGTATCCAACACTAGAACCACTAATGCCTATTTAAGCAACACCTTGACCCTGCAGTAACAAAACATCCATGCTAGAGAGAAAGCAATCACCCACCACCCCAATGACATCATCTGAGCTAGCACCACCATGTCACTTACCAAGGAGTTGACGAAAAACTAGGGGAAGACTTCTCCCATCAAGAGAAAAACTTGATTTCATAGAGGTTTCTTTCCTCTTGCGACCCAACTTCATTGACTGCCTAGCATGAGATTGACCATGGGTATCTAAAAATCTCAATAACTTACACTGGCCATAGCAGGCAAGGGGAAAATGAACCTCATTCGGGTTGATAGAGAAACAAACAAGGAGCTTGTAATTCACTAGGACCACCCCAATGAGCCACTAGGGGAAATCAAGCATATGAATCCCAAATCCTAACTCGCGTCTATCAATAACAACATTAACACCCCCTGCTCATTTAGGTTCTATGCTATCCCGAACTACTCATCGAACCTCCTTCGAATCAACCACCATCAGCCCCAATGCTAAAAATAGAGAAGATATTTTCAAATTGTTGTGGGGCCTCCAATCATGGTTCAAAAACTCCTCACCAAAAACCAGACATAAAGCTTCCCGAAACTCCTAAGCATCCAACTTGAGGACATTTTGAGCTTTTTGACATAGATTGGTCCAAAGAATGAGGGGAGAAACATCTCATAGATAGAGACGAGGAGAGGAGTTAACTTATAAATATATGAGTGCCACCATTTATAATATTTCTGTAAAGTGTCAACATTCTTTTAAGGAGGATAAAATAATACTCCTTGATAAAAGAAAAAAAGAAATGATATGTCCTCAACATGTTGAAGAGGACAAATTAAATACAACTAAGGAAATATTAACATTCTAAGGAAAGATTAGTATTGTAATAGGATCACAAACTGGCGAGACAATATCGATGGTATGATCAAAGGTAGAGATTCTATTTCTGTAGATGGAAAGAACAATACATGTGATATGTTGTATATGGAAGGTTTGAAACAAATCTTCTTAGTGCTGGGAAGTTGATGGACAATGTTCATGGTCTACATTTCAAGAATGGTAAATTCAAGATCTTGAATGACTCTGGTAAAGAGATTGCAATAGAATCAAAGCTAAGAGGTAACTTTGTTCATTTGAATAGTGGTCATAAATTTGTTTGATTGTTCAAATGGATGTAAGTTGGTTATGCCATAAAAGTTATGTCATGTGATCTTTGCTAATATTTTGGCAATAAGTTCTACTTATGCTATTAAAGATCTTCCTAGGATGAAGAAACTTGCTAAAACTATTTGCAAACAATATCAATTGATTAAGCAATTAAAAATTACTTTCCTTTCTAAAACTAGAAATTCAAAGGGATTGTTAGATCTTGTTCATATTGATTTGTGTGGTCCTGCTAAGATAAGAAGCTTGCAAGGTGATAAGTGTTTGATGTTTATCATTTTTTACTATAATAGGAGAGAAGTTTGAAGCTTTTGAGAAGCTCAAGATCTTTAGGAAAATGGTTAAGATAGAGTAGATTGAGACTGGAGTGTCAAAGTTTAGATAGAGGTAGTGAATTCACACTAGGTGAGTTCTACTTTTTTTGTGAGAAGCATGGAATAAAGAGATAGTTATCTACTATACCAACTCCACAACATAATGGAGTGGTGGAGAGGAATAACATGTTATTCTTGACATTTCTAGGACTATGATGCTTGAAAGAAATATTCCACAGACATTGGAGAGAAGCAATTAGCATTGCAATAGACACTCTCAATTGAGTGCAAATCAAAGGATACATGGTTAAGACACCTTAGGAGCAATGGTGTGGAAATATGCCCATGTCCAAACAATTTAGAGGTTTTAGTAGTAACTTCTATATTAAAAAAGATGAGGATATAGAGAAAGTTGATGCAATAAGTGAAGAAGGTATATTTCTTGGATAGTCTACTAAGAGAAAGACATGTAGATGTTATAATAAAATGATTAAGAAGATGGTGGACAATACTAATGTTAAAGTTGATGAAACCTTTGAAGGCCTATTTAAATCTCGAGGATATGATTCTGGTGACTATAATGCCAATAGTAATCAAGGATAACATCATCAAGTTCAAGCCCAAGTTCTAGGTGTCCAGTAAGTGCAAATGATGAGTCTTTTACAAGTGGAGAAGAGGAAAAATAAAAATATGCTTTAAGATAGGAAACACCAAGTTATGTAAGATTAAGTCATTCTAAGGATCATATCATTGGTGATAGGAATAAATGTGTTCAAACTAGGAGAAGTATTTCTCAAGATTAGATCTACTTAATCTCAAAGATTGAACCCAAACATGTTAATGAAGCCTACAAAGATGATCATTAGATTGATGCCATGGAAGAAGAGTTGTCAAAGATAGAGAATAATAATAAATGGATTCGTATTCCAAGGCATAAGTACAAGAATGTTATAGGGACCAAGTGGATTTTCATAATAAATTGAATGAAGAATGAGAGTTGTGAGGAACAAAGGAAGATTGGCGTGCAAAGGAAATTCTTGAATGAAATGAATTGACTATGAAGATATTTTTTCTTTGGTGATAAGATTGGAAGCAATGAGGTTATTCCTACCCTATGTTTCTCATAAAAACTTCAAAGTCTACCAAATAGATGTCAAGTCTACATTTGAATGGTGAGTTGGAAGAAGATGCATACATAGAGCAACCTAATGGTTTTTCATTAACTAGTTAACTAGGCATAGTTTTCCAATTGAAGAAATCATTAAGTAGGATGAAGTAAGCTCCTAAAGCATGGAATCTCAGATTAGACAAATATCTACTTAAGCTTGGTTTCAATAAAGGTATTGCTGATAGTAGTTTGTATTTCAAGATAAACCATAAAGAGATTTTGACCATAGAGGTGTTTGTTGATGACATTATTTTTGGTGGTAATGATAAGTAGAGTCAAGAGTTTACAATAGAAATACAAAAGAAGTTTTACATTTTCATGATAGGAGAAATCAACTTATTTTTAGGATTGTATATTGCTCAATCAGAGGATGGAATTTTCATATCTCAAGTTACACGTTTGAAGGAATTGTTGAAGAACTTAGGATTGAACCACTCAAAACGAGTGGGTACACCTATCGTGATATGATGGAAGTTTTCAAGAGATGACGAGTTGCCTAAAGTCAATGGTCTAGAAGTTTTGAATCCAACTTCATGAAGCTAGGATCACCTACATGCAAAGATAATGTGTCATCAAGAAGAATGGAATCACAAAGCAAGGCTTTGGGCTATAAAAATATAAAAGATTATATTATCCTATCAAACGAATCAATAAAGAATACAATGATCAATCCTTACATAAGTGGTTTGGTAACCTTAAATAAGAAACCCTAAAAATAAACCATATAAATTTTTATAATTATTAAATTTCACTAATGTATAAATTGCTATCTAAAGAGAGAAGTAAGGTAACTTAACGATGAAGTCAACATGACTTAATAATTAGATTACTATTTTATTCTAGAACACCCTTAAGATGAGGGACAATGCAACTATGAACAATGCATGAAAAATAAAGGAAACTACAATGCAAAATGTAAATTTGAGTCTCGATAACATGACTTAATGAGCTACTCAATTGCAACCAAATCTTTGTAAAGTGAATAAATAGAGAAAACCTCATCGGGAAACTCTACTCCAAAAGAAGATGGAAAAAATGTTGAAAACTAGTGGAAGACAACATAAGCCTTCAAACTAGAGAATGCCCTAGAAATTAGGAAAAATTAAATAGTCATGAAGAACAACACTAAAGCATGAAGAAGTTGCAAAACTCTGTTGAAAAATAACTGTTGATCTAAAAAACCTCCACTGAAATAGAATGTGACCAAATCTTGTTAGCATGAATACTGATGACATTCCCATGGGGCAGTATTCTAGCAGTGTTGGAGACATGGTTTAGAGGTTGTGTGTTGTATTCATGACAAAGTTTGTCATTGATGTCAACATATTGGTTATTTTGTGAAGACTCGTAGAGTAGAAAATAGAGTTTGACTTCACGTGGTTCGAAGAATGAAGATCAGCAAATACACACTTCACATAATGTTCTATAGAGTGTCTAGATACTACAATTAAGAGTGCGTACGAAAATACAAAGACTTGATAGAGTTACGATGGATTTAGTTAAGGCATCATTCAGACATACTTTTTGGAAAACATATATCGTTGTTTTGTTTGTATATCCTAACAAAGATGGAATCTAGTTAAGCAGATTTTGACAGAGATAGAAGACATGTTAAATATGTTGTGGTTATTCACACACATCCAAATGAGAAGCATATGAAGAATTATGAAGATTGTGAGCTGTCAATTTGTGTGTAATTGTAAACATATGTAATGCTGTAAATTTAATATCTTAAGTTGCTCCTGTATTATTATTGTAAATTGGGAAAGCCTCAAGGTTGACTCAATTATTTGTTTTAGGAATTAGTATTTGTTGACACCTAAATCTGATTACATAAATAGGTAATCGTATTTAGTCATCTCCTAGGGCATTATTGATTAAATATTTATTATTTAATTAATTAATCATCATCCCTTAGTTAATTAATTAATTTAATTAACTATAGTCCAATTGATAAAATCAAATGATAACCCAAAATCAAACTATCAATTAAATCTCTATTCCTCTATTAAATTAAATGAATTCTCAAATATATTTAATTTAATCCCATATTCCCATTTTATTAAATAAATCTATAATAAAATATCTAAACCCCTAAAAAAATCTCTAAAACCTACCTTTATCCTTAATCCAACCCATTCACCCATGCTAACCTCACTTATCCTCCTAACTAACCCATCCAATCAAAGCTAAGCCAATTGCCCCCTAACCCCCTTTCTAAGCTAATCCTAATCCGCCTCCTAAACATGTGCACAACTTTAAGAAAGGGTTAAGATTTTCTAATCCAAGCTAAAATCAACAATCTCATCCTCACCCTCACCCTCACCCTCAAGCATTTATGACTCTTACATCCCCCTTTATGACTCTTACACCCCTCTTACATACTCAACCTCCCTCTTTACTCCCTTGACCAACCCTTATCCTATCCTCTCACACTCATCCTCCTTGTGACATGTGTCACCTTCTAATTGGCTCCAAACAAGCACAATCCATATGCTCCCCTTTAAAATGCATCTTGATCCTCCCTCACCATTTTTTCATCCTTACATCCTGACCATCCATCTCCCTACCCCTTGGCCTATAAATGAAATCCTCTCCCTTCACAAATATCATCCACTTTTTATGCAAAGTTATAATGCTGTTTTGAGAGCCTAAAAACTACCAAAATACCATCATAATGCTGAAATCTCTCCATACCTCCATTGTTGAAACCCTCATCCATACATACACTTGGTAAAATCCCCCATCCTTTGGAAGCTTGAGCACACCGTGAGCACACATCTCCATCCATCAAGGAAATATCCACTTCATCACAAGTTATACCATAAGGAGCCTACCATTCTTAGTTTGCTTCCTTTTGTGGTGACAATCTTGGTCCTATCTTAAGTGTTAACTATTTAGTTGTCTTAATGTTTTCATTATTAGATTAGTATTCAATATGACACTACTAGATTAGGTGATACATTTTGGCATGCTCGGTGGGACCTCACATTCGGGTCACTATAATCATGTTTTTATTTGCTATATGTTAGACTAACCAAAACTGACATTTTGTGCTTTTGTGTGTGCACAGGTGGTTTGCTAAAACTTTTGCAAGTACATAGGTCTCTCATTGGAAACTGCGCTCCCAACCATAAATTTTTTTCACTTTAAATCACTTTCATAGACACATTGTTCGCAATCCCACCACCCCAAAAATGCGAACTCGTGACCGTGGGATTGCAACCATAAACCAACAGGAATGCAAACCCGCAAAGGCAGGATCGCTGTTTGGCCTAACCATAGTAAACCATATGTCATAAATCTCATCCCCTGCATCTCCGCCGACCCTATTCCCGTGGGAACATCATTTTTTGCTAGCGGGATCGTTGGAAAAGTCAAGCGGGAATGCTTTACCTAGTTAGTCAACCCCTAAAACCTAGTTTCTCCCTCCTCAAGAAAACTTGCTGACCCATTTGTCTGCGGGAATGCTCCCCCAAGAACCCACGGGATCGCTGTTTCATGGGATCGCTCTGCAACCTTTTAACCCGCGACCTGCTTTTTCCTTTTTTTCACCAGTCCCTGTACCTCAATCCTACAACTTTTAACTGCATTCTCGCACTTGCGGGATTGTGACCCAAACTTACGAGTTTGCAGTTTTGACCATCTTGTAAATTTTGACTTTTCTCTATTGCAGGTAGTTTCTGGAGTAAAAAACTAATAGGTTTTTTGTAGGTTTTTGTCATTATAACTGTGTTTTAAGGCTTAAAACTAAACAAATCTCACTTTTTCATGGAATGAATGGCTAATTCTTTAGAGCATTTTTTTTTATTGGAATGCTTGGATAGTTGAAGTAAATAATCCACTCTTGAATGCCCAGTATTAAAACCAAACCAAATGCGATGAAAACTTTATTCAAGGTGCAAATGAACATTATGTGCAAACACTTCATTTTTGGGGCTTAAAATAAATCCATCAAATCTTGAATGCCTTAAGGATAAACTCTCTCTTATTCCCTCCTTTTACAAAGCTTTCTCGATCGATTTACTTTTGTTGACTCAATTTTCCCTTTGTTGACCATCGCTGTATAGTTGGAAATGAACAAATTGAATGTTAAGCTCATGTGTGTCTTCAAAAACTAATTTTTTAGGATACACTAAAGCGTCCAAATAGAAATGAACCATCTGCCTTGTGTGTTTTGAGATTGTGCCCTCTAGCACATCTTTGTCTTCTCTATTTCCTGCATCTTAAGACCTTAAAATACATGACACATGTATCGAAAGTTGTTAGCAAAATCATCTACAACAACCTAGGAGTGCTTCTAGTGAGTTCATCCTCCTCTGGGAAGTGCTTCCCCTTTGGTGAGAAGCTCAAACTGGTAAAAAGTCTGAGTAGTATATAAATGAGGGGAAAGGTAAACTTTCTCGCTCTATCACCCAAGTTCGGGCAGTGTGTTTCTAGGGGTAGCCTGAGGTGGGAATACTTTCCCATGATTTCAGCATGTCCGAAATTGATTCTTAAGTGGATCACATATGTAACAACCGTTTGGTGAGATGTCACAGACCCTTTTACAACCCTCTTTTAGTCAAAATTCTCAATCTTTTCCATGGTATGTTCATTCACGGTGTGTTGGTACCCAATATGGACCAAGTATTTAAAATTTTTAATTTATGGTTTTGAACCCCTTTGAACCAAGGTTCAAAGTAGTTTGAAGTGGTTCAGTGGTTCAAATGGTCCATCTTGTAAGATCGGTACAAGCAAAGTTCAAATCCATGGTCCAAATGTAGATTTTGAGGTATAAGTTCACCAGTTCAGGTTCTAAAGTACAATTTACTGAGTTCATGTTTGGTGGTTTGATAATATGATCTTGGAAACAATCATTCTAATAAATTCCAATTTCAGAGACACCATACTTGAATTGTTCAGATTTCAAGATTTCCAAATTGAATTTTTAACAGGGAACTGCAAAGGAGGTGTATGATATTCCTGATGGAATACACTTCAAGTATCTAGGAGATTTCTCGAACTCAGTAGGCATGTAGAGAAACTTTGCAAACCGTCATGAGTCATCAATGCATAAGGCATAAAACTGAACTCTCAAAGAATTAACAAAAGAAATATCAAGATAATCATGACCCAGGTCTATTTGAAAAGGGAAAGGAATGATAATCTTCCAATCGACACTCTACATGATCACCCTGACTTGGCATGCAAGCTTCATATATAAGAATGTGGAGATTGAGTCATGAAATACAATGAAAAGGAATCAGGCATCTGAAGGATGTGAAATCTAACACACACCAAATGTTTTCATTTGCCATAACCCATGCATATCAGACATAGAGTATGTTTGATAAAAGGCCCGCATACATAGGTAGAAGAGTGATGTGATGAGCACGGGTATTCCATTTTAGTTGTCTCATTCCATATCAGAATACTCACCCCTCCTTGATTGCAAATCAAATGTTCAACAAGGTTCTTAAGCTCTAATGATCAATGGTTGGGAATTTTACTTTAGCAATTTGGATTTTCTGACAGTCATATAGACCCTCAAACAGTGACCTATAATTTTTGTCTCAGACATTATTTTCAAAATCTCTTTAGTGAGAATGTGGAAAACTAGGATTCTGAAAACATATCCAACATTTAGCAAGATCCAATGGTGGGATAATTAGTTATGCCTCCTGTACCGAGACCTATTTTTGCTGTTAGAGTTATTTTAAATCCGCCTAGCATCAAGAATATTTTTATATTGGAATAATGTAGTAATGTGCCACTTGTCCAAGTCTCATTTAATATGTCAAATTATTCTTATAAAATGTTTACATCAATTTTTTATAAGGTTATCAAAATATAAATGAGAGAACATAAGAAGAGCAAAGGGGATAGTCAAATAAGAGTTACATGATTCCAAGAATTAGTTATGTAAACTGAAAATACACATCAACTGGCTATTTATGAAGGTATTTTCAAACCACTAGGCATTCCACTTCCTTTCCAGAGGGAGACTTTGTGCTACAGTGGGGGGAAGAGTTTTAGCATTTTTAGATTTATTCTAGCCTTTTTGAGAGATGTAGAAGAACAAGAACAAGGTTTTCTATTTTCTGAAACTATTTGTTGAAAAGGGGAGATTTGATTTGAAATGTAATGAATGGGAGGGAAGTTTTATTTTTCTTCTAGATGGTAATTCTAATGCAGTGTTTAATAAGACTTGTATAGTCTTTTACATCTTAAAGAAGGGAGATTTGAGAGATAACTGCAAACTAAAATTTTGATTTTGGGCAGTTTTCTTTCCACTGATTGTTATCTTTGTGTAACTTATAGTTTTCTTTAAGTGCGTCTGGTGTTGCTATTTTTTGAATAAATTTTGATATCAAGATCTCTTTGAAGCTTTGGTTCTTCATTTTCTAAGGAGGATGGAAATTATTTCTTTGAACTTTGTTCTTTTTGTAATGCAGTTTTTGAGAAAATGAACTTTGTGTTATTTTTTTTTGTTCGTTTCCTTTTAGTTGCTTAGTTTTCACATCTACTTTGTGTTTACGGGTAGATGCTTGTAAACATTTTGTGCTTTCTGGTTAAAAGAATCCATATTTAATTAATTATAAATAATGTACAGGGAGTTGTACCCAATAAAATTCAGAGGAGGTTATCAATCCAATGATAACCTATCCAACTGTTAGTGCTGATTTAGTCTTCTTATCTAGGCATTTAGAGTTAATTTGTACATATTTTCTTGGAAGACAATTTTTTCACTAATAGATTTTTGGCAACTTTTCTGGGGATCCTGAAGTGAAGATTTAAGTGCCTAATATTTGTTTCCTCAATTTTATGATTACCTCCATGCGCAGGAGATTGACAACTCTGTTATGGTCAGCATGTCAACTATGAAAGTCATGAGGAGATCAAGGCCAGACCCTTCTCTCCTAGAACTTTATCAAATTGATGATAAAGTGTTACGTGACTTTGTGGATAGTTTTAAAGAAATTATTTCTCAGGGTATCCAAAATAATATAAGCGTTGAAGATAATGACTTGTCTTGGCTGCTGTGGAAAAATCTTTGCATGAGATTTCACAAGTTGAAAGACTTGCAAGAACTTGAGGAGAGAGTGGCTCAATTAAAGAAGCATTTGGAGGTGGATGATGATGAAGCTCCCATCATCTTAGTTTCACCCATGTACTTCAATCACCTCATCAAGAATGAACAAGAAGTACAACAAGAGTTACTCCAGCCTCATGCTGATCCAATTTCAACGGATGAGAATATATGTGACAACAATGGAAAAAGGGTAAGCAATAATCATGAAATCTTGCCTCAAGATCTTTCTTCACCTCTTGTAGAAAGTTTTCCAGTAGAAGATCATGGTGAGCATTCTTTTCTTAAGAATTCCATTGAAATGCTTTCTAGTAATGCTTTGTCAGAAGACAAATGTTTAAATATCATGAGATATTGTGAGGACATTGGCTCTTTGAATGTGAATGCTGAGAATAACCCTATTCTAGTAACCTTTCACTTTGAAAATAATGCAACAACAAACCTTATTAGCAATGCTGATTTTGATGAAGGTGCCTTAAATCTTTCTCCTCTCCGGTTTTAGAAAGTTTCAATTTTGAGAGTGATAATGGCCATCTTGTTTCAAAAGTTTCTAGTTATAAAAGATTAAACAACTTGCTGCCGAAACTTCAATCTTTCACTTTTGACGAAATGGGTGAAAATGATATTGGTCATGTTTCTTTGAAGAGTCTTCTTGGTGAAAAATTTCAGAATAACCTACAATCCGAGATTGAATCATACATTTTCATGGATAATGAAAATGATTCCTCATGTTTGAAAATTCAAAGTCAGCTCATAGGAAGACTTGATCAGTTTGAAGGTGAAATTTGTAATGAAAAGTTTTCTTCTCATGCTAAAAGTCAAATTGAAGAAAGATGTGCTGAAATTATCACTTAGCTTGTAGATAGCCATGCTAAAACATAGAAAGGCACATTCCTTGATCAAGACGAGGGAATCATAAGTAAGTTTTTATCTTCTCTTCAGCCAGAAGACCTTTCTTAGGTTAGTAAATTTGATGGCAATTTAATCCTTCATAGAGATAAGGTAGAGATGTCTTTTATCATCTCTTCAGCCATAAGACCTTAGAGTTTGATACTACCATCACATTTTTCAGGATCACGCTTAAAAGAAACATGGTCTCCTTCATTTTGTACCATATCATTTAGGTTCCTAAAGTATGATTAAACACACTTTTACCTACTTTTCTTTGCATCTCAAGAAACCACTCCACTCTAGTCACACATAGGTAAATCACTCTGTCATATTCACTTAGCATCATCCTTCTTGCACTTGATCCTTAGGGAAATTATCCTTTCATGCCACCCAACACACGTTTTGGTAAGAACACAAGGAAAAAGAAAGATATAGATCCTAGTCATAGCAGTAGCACAGATTGGGCTCATCCCTACCCCATAGTTTCCATAACACCACCAGATCCACCACCAAAAATCCCTGAAGACACAGGTTCTTCCATAGATATTGATGCTTTCATGAACCAATTTGGCCATGCAACCATTGTTAATGCCATCATAGATCTAAATAAGGAAACCATCATGGAAAATTTGTTAAGGGACAATGTTGGGGCCTTTGAGTTTGGATACCCCCCACCTCCCAACATTATGGATCATACATATCCTCTATTTGGGTGACAACCACCATCCATAGGGTCATATGGCCCTTATGACTCTTTCTCCTCACCCAACAGTGGGTACCAACCACCACAAATAGAACCTGTAGACCCGAATATACCCTCAATCCAGGTGACTACTCCCATTCCACAAAAGACCCATCCCATCCTCACTCAACCCTTAGTACATACCACATCTCAACCAACCCCAAGTGTATCATCTACATATGCTTCCACCACCCATCTCCCTACTTCACAAAATCCCCCTTTTACATCTAGCAACACTATATTTTCCCTTTCATCCCAAAGCACATCCAATTCATTTACTACCGACATGCGTCCACTAGGGTCAAATACCTCATCTTCCATTCCACCCAACATCACAATATATCCATTTTTTACTAGCCAAATTACTTCAGCCTCATTCCCTTTAGGTCCTTGGAGTGTTGGTATGGCACAAGGGCTTGTCACTATGTCCATACCTCAGTCGCTATCATCCTCCACTCCTCAAGTCTATTCATTACCATCCCTGACCAACTATTTTTCTATTCCATATCTTGCTATGAACACTTCTCCTCATATTAATTACATTGCCCCTATTAATATTTAGTTATTATCTCAAGCAGGAGCACAACCAACATATATTGGGCAAAGTATACATTCCCAAAGCATGGCCTAGGCATTGCTGATGTTACCACCTTTCTAGCCGCAATCATCACACTAGAAGTATGCACATGTATCTGCATAGAATTATCTAGTAGGGCAACACCCTTGTACTTACCCTCCCTACCAATAGTCTAACCAATAGATGCAGTAGTATGCACAAGCTACATCCCAACAACCCATAGCATCCATCCTGCCAGTCATGCAACCTGTTTTTGCACAACCACCATATGGTAGTCAGGGTTTCTTGTATCAACCTTCAACATCTACTGCGTATCCCACACTGGGGGCACATGGACCAGGGGCATCCATTACCCCACCTATAAAATCTGAATGGGAACAAATGAAAAATTCCCTCAAGGGCCTCAAAGTTGGGATAGACTCAAAAACTTTTAAATTTGAAAATTATTGTCCATATCTGTTTGACAAAACCATCACAATGATATCTGTTGTACTTCCCTAATCAGTCACCACAAACTAACGATCTCCCACTTGGGGATTGATCAAACTCCACACTAGACAACAATCTCCCACTTGGAGACTAATCCTGTAGCAATACAACTACCACATGGGGCTCCCAATGGATCAAACCACCTTAGATTCTGCTAATCTTCTATAAATGTTCAGTCTAGAAGACAAACTGAAGCTAAAGAGGAATTCAACTTCTCCCTTGTCAGAACCTTTGTAAACATATTGGATGGATTTTCATCTATATGTATCTTGTATAGCTTTAACTGTCCATCCCCCCAAACTAACCAAATGAAATGGTACCACAACTGAATGTATTTGGTCTTTTAATGTAGAGCTAAATTCTTGGCAAGATGAATGGCACTCTAACTATTTGTAAACAAATAATTATCCCTCTGAGGGTGTCCTAATTCTTCCCAAGAAGAACAAAATCCATATCATCTCCTTCACTGTCTCTGTAGCAGCAACATACTTTGCCTCTGTAGTGGATAAAACATTAACCTTCTATAACCTAGAAACCCAGCTCACAGCTGCCCCACCAACAGTAAAGGCATAACCTGTAGTACTCCACTTGGTATCAATATCCCCTGGCAAATATGAAGTCAACATAGCCTTGCAAATTAGTAGTAGAGCCCTCAAAGTGTAAACACTTATTCGATTTTCATCTCAAATATTTGAGAATTCATTTGACTGCATTCCAATGCTAATTTCTTGGATGAATCATATACTAGCTAATAACTTCCACTGCATGTGCAATATTTGGCCTAGTACATACCATAGCATACATCAAGCTTCCTACAACTGAAGCATAGGGTACCTTGGACATCTTATCCTCCTCTACTTGTGTCTTGGGACACGTCTCCTTAGTCAACTTCAAATGACCTGGTAAAGGTGTGCTGACAGCTTTAGCATTCTCCATAGAGAAACATTGCAACACCTTCTCAACATAATTAGCCTGAGATAGCATCAATTTCCTGTTCTTCCTATCTTTGCAAATCTTCATACCAAAGATTTGTTTTTCTGTCCCCAAATCCTTCATAGCAAATGCATGTGCTAATTAGCATTTCAACCCCTTAGTGTGATCCATGTTAGACCTAGCTACAAGCATATCATCAACATATAAATATAAAATAATGTACCTATCATCATCCAACCTCTTAAAATAAACACAATGATATGAATGACACCTACTGTAACCATGCTCATGCATAAAACTGTCAAATTTTAGATACCATTGTCGAGGTGCTTGCTTTAAGCCATATAAATGTTTCTTCAATTTGCACACTAAGTTCTCCTTACCTTTGACCTCAAATCCCCATGGTTAAGCCATATATATCTCTTCATCCAAATCAAAATGAAGGAAGGTTGTTATAATATCAAAATGATCTAAATGGAAATCTTCAGTAGCCACAATACTTAAAATAATACAGATAGAAGTCATTTTAACAAGAAGAGAAAATATCTCATCAAAATTGATACCTTTTTTCTGTGCAAATCCCTTTACAAATAACTTGGCTTTAAATCTTTTCTTACCTCCTTCCTCTTCTTTCAACTTGTAAACCCACTTATTCTGTAAAACCCTTGTACTTGCAGAAAATTTGCACAAAGCCCATGTCTTATTTTTCAACAAAGAGTCTATTTCGTCTTTCATTGTAGATTCCCACTGAATCTTAGTATCCACTTGCACAACTTCATCATAAAATTCAGCTTCACCAACATTTATTAATAATATAGAATACAAAGAGGGAGAAAATCTTTTGAGAGGTTTAATTTGCCTTGTTGACCATCTAACATGCACTGGTGTGTGTGGTATTTGTTGTTGTGGTTGAACATCATCTTTTGGAGTATCATCCAACACTACATAATCATCTTTCTTCTCATGTTGCTACAACAGATCTTTGTACAACACTCTCTCATTGAATATGACATCCCTGCTTTTTACAATTTTATGATTTTCAAAATTCCAAAGCCTATAACCAAATTCATTAATGCCATATCTAACAAATACACATTTTTTTGACTTAGCTCTAACTTGGTTCTATTTCATCATCTATGTGAGAAAATGCTTCACAACCGAAGATTTTGAGAAAAGAATAACTCACCTTCTTACTTGTTCATGCTTCCTTTGGAATACCACAACCCAAAGGAGTAGAGGGACCTCTATTAATCAAATATACAACATCATTGATAACCTCTGGCCACATGTGTAAGGACAATGTAGCATGCAACCTCATACTCCTTGCACGCTCCATTATAGTGTTGTTCATGCGTTCAACTACTCCATTTTTCTGTGGAGTCCTTGGAATAGCTTTCTGTCTAAGAATACCATTACTAGAGCAATAATATTCAAATTCATGACTACAATACTCACCACCATTATCAGATCTGAGACATTTTAATTTGTTACTAGTCTCATTTTCAACCAAGCATTTCCATTTTTTAAAAGTTTGAAATACATTAGATTTCTGTCTAAGGAAATAAATCCATACCTTTCTAGTTGCATCATCAATAAATGTAACATAATAATGAGAGCCTCCAAGGGAAGATACCTAAGCCAGTCCCCATACATCAGTATGCACAAGCTCTAATTTATCCTTTTTATTTTCCTTCCCAGTCTTTACAAAACTCACTCTCTTTTATTTTCCATACACACAACTTTCACAGAAATCCATATTAACACATTTTAGACCTAGTAGAACTTTCTTTGAATGAAGTAATTTTATACCTTTCTCACTCATGTGCCCAAGTCTATTATTCCACAATGCTGTATCAAAATTTATAGTAGCTATTTGTTCTCCTTGCTCAACTGCAACAACTATTCTTGAACATTCATTTTTCTATAAATTAATTAAAGTAGAAGGAACAATATGACCTGTACAAAGATATAAGGTGCCTACTTTCACACCTTTTACTACTACAAGGGAACCTTTTGTAACCTTTCAATTTTTATCATTAAAAGTAACTACACAACCCTCATCACCGAGTTGCCCTACTGAAATTAAATTCATACTCAGCCTTGGAAAATGTCTTACCTCATGTAGTAGCCAATGATTCCCATTCTACAACTTAATCTTAACTTTTCTGTTTTCAACAATCTGACAAGGTTAATTATCCCCCAAATAAACAAGCCCAAAATCCCCTTGGACATAATCATTGAAATAAATTCTATGAGGTGTAGCATGAAATGAATCACCATAATCTAAAACCCATGAATCATCAACACTTTCTAAAGACAGAAGCAAAGAATCCTCTTTGGATTTGTTACTTACCACATTTGCCTCCTTGTCTTCATTTGGTTTATCTCCTTCATTTTTCTTTCAAGTCTAACAATTTTTATTTTATGCCCTAGTTTCGCATAGTATTGGTAGTCATTCAGTCCTATCGATTGAGACCTCCTCCCCTTTGATTTCAGAATTACTTCCTCTCTTGGTCGTTCTACCTCAACTTTGTGCGTTCAAAGAACTTCCTGATGTAAATCCACTTGAAAATTTCTTATGATTTTCCTCACTAAAAATAACATTGATCAAATCATCATAGTTTAGGGTACTAGATCTGGGGAAAAAATTACTCACAGCCATTACCAAGCCATTCCAGCTTTCAGGCAAAAAACACAAAATCGAGAGAGCCCTAATTTCTTCATCAAAATTGATACCCACAGAAGATAACTAACTGGTAATAATATTAAACTCATTTAAATGATCTGGAACAGATCCACCTGCTTCCATTTTTATATTAAATAAATGCTTCATGAGAAATACCTTGTTTGAAGCGGAGGGCTTTTCATACAGTGTCGTTAGGGTTTTCATCAACTCTTCTGTTGTCTTTGCTTTTGTAATATTAAATTCCATCAATTGTTCCAGGCATAATCGAATGCTTCCAAGTGCCTTTCTGTTTAAAAGATCCTAGTCATCATTTGACATAGATCTTTGATTCTTGGTTTTGCCTTCCAACAACTTCCATAAATCCTTCTAATAAAGATAGTCTTCCATTTGCATCTTCCACAATTGAAAGTTTTGCCCATTAAACCTGTCAACCCTTAGCTTACCCTTGTCTGCCATCGCTCCCACCCGACTGTGAGACTCCTACTCAGCCATGAGACATTCCTGTAGAGGATAACTGAAACAACACAACCTCATTCTAATACCACTTGTTAGGATTAAACCACAAACATAAATAGCAATTACATTCAAATATAACCAATAAAAAAAAATAGATCATATAGAAAGAACACAAGACACCAAGATTTAATGTGGTTCACCCAATCCCTGGGCTACGTCCACCAAACAATTTTTTTGATATTATTATGATCCAATGATTACAACCTGATTACAATATGTAATCCCTTACAGCTCAATATCGCCACAAGAACCAATTTTTCATCATCACAATGAAATAATCCCTAACCCTAAGCCCTTTTATACAAGTATTTTTAGGCCACTTTAGGGTTACAACATGCCAGCCATATATCAGCCATACGTCAGCTACGAACCAAAAATTTATGAAGTATGTACAATACTTCCCTGATCAGTCACCAAAAACTAACAAAACAAAAAAATAGAGATAGATGACATCATCAACACCCAAAATGTTCATATCATTAAGGCAGCTGCCAACATTCCCACTACATTTTGTCAACAACAACCTTATCAACAACAACCACCTGTATATTAGCAACCGCCTATGCAGAACAATCAATAAATACCCGCCCATAAAAATTAAACTAATGCCATCACACTTTTGGCTCGACCTAAACCATGTGTTCAGAGAAAATGACACATATACACCCCATTGGGGAGCCCCTTGATGCAATTTTTAAATAACTAGCCAAGGATAACCTTGTTTGATATCCATAGACACAACCCTTGGAACCCAATCAGTCTAGAGCATCCTGGTATAAGGATAATGAGTTCTACAAATTCCATTGTGTCAAAGGACATACCACCCTAAAGTGCATGCAACTCAAGGATTATGTCCATGACCTTATTGACCAGAAAGAGATCACAATGGGGGCACAATCTTGACCCAATGCATGGTTAATGATATATCAAAACACTTTTCTTCCTCATAATACAAACATAGGAAAAACACCTACCAACACTCCTGCCCACAAACCAAACAATGCTCAAAATAAATAGGGTGATAACCGAGATAAATCTCAAAACTATACCTCAGCATACTTGGACTATGAGAGCCTTATTGGTTGCATATCACAAGTTGAGTTGTCTATCAATGTTATAAACATCAAAGGCCCAGACACCCAATGTGTAGGTACTACTCACCAAGCTCGACTCAATATAGCTAGCCCATCTATGTCTACACCATCAAGACCACTCCATTCCTAAACACTTTTATTAGGCTCACCCTCATTAGGACCATAGTATAATATCTTGGAATACCCTAGAAACACACCAGCTTAGATTTCCATTCTAGATCTCTTACGAACAAGCCCACTTTATCAAGAGATCTTTGACAGTACTCTCCATGAGTTACACGTCCCCACTGACATAAATGCTGCTGAGTTTTGCAATTTGGTCAGCCATATTTTTGCATCATGTGCTTTGTCCTTCAAGACCTTTGACATCCTAGTAGTTGAACCTGATCATATCCTTCCACTTGCATAGATTTCATGGTTTCTAACTTTGCAGTCAACTGGGTCATGATAGATAATGGTTTGTCTTTAAATCTATGTACTTTAAAATTCATCAAAAAAGCATAATAAACTAAAGGAAATACCATTAATGAGGTAATCACCATCAAAGCATATGAAAACTTGGAGTGCACCACTAAAGGAACCATCTTGCTCCCTCTCAGAGTCAGTCCCGCCACTCAAGAAATAGTTTGTCACATAGTTGATCTTAACCTTCCATACAACATCCTCCTTGGCTGACCATGGATTCATGCGATGAAGGCTGTTCCATCCACATACCATCAGTGCGTCAAATTTTTGCATAATGCCACTAAGGTAACCATCCATGCAGATCTTGAACCCTTTTCTTATTGTAATGCGGTCAAAGTTTCATACACCAACCGTTGCCTTGGAATCGAAATTGGTGACACCATGACTAGTTCCTCTGGCATCTGCCATGATCTAGATACCATTTTAGCTTCCACTCTTTCTACAGTTAAGATCAACTACCAAGGTTGTGGCAAATACAATCTCACAGATGCTTTTGCTATTGGCGCTCTACCACTTGATCCACATACTCAAGGGTGCTTGACACATCAAGGGCCAAAGCCAGATACCATATCTCAAATTAGACAGTTGGGCCCTACCACATTTATTATGAAGGGTATCCTTAGTGGAGAGGAAACCACACCAGACATTAACACATGGCTATACAAGGAGCCACACCCTAAAAGTGAAGAACTTCTCGATCACTTTAAACAAAAATATCCCTAGTCACATCGCCTTGCCACTGAGCAATGAGATTATCAAGGTGATAGTTTGGGTTGTCTGGAATTAAGCATTAGACAACCTATCAAAGCATACCAAGAAAAGAAAAACAAAGTCTTGGGTGAACCCACAATAGTGGGTTACACTTTTTTGCCTAAACTGACACTGAACTCTGAATTTTTAAGAAAACGTTCACTTTCAAATGCAAATTCATGTTTAACAGTTAGGAATTTGAAGATGAAGTAAACTAGAGTCTTTTAGGATTTTGTGTCTAGATTCTAAATCTATTTTTTTTTTTTGAAATTTTTTTTATTTTATTGAATTATTTTTTCTCCTACGAAAATTGGTATGATATCAAAAACCTGATTTTTAAAGAGTGACACTGTTTTTGACACACATAACTTTTTTTCTACAATAGATATCAATGTGATTCTTTTGAACTTAGTTTTTTAACATCCATACCTAAATCGTAGAGTTGATCTTATATCTTTATCATTAGTATTTCACATTTTATTGTAGTATAAAGTTGGCATAACACTAATTTAGACATACGTGGCTTTTGACACATGTAACTTATTATATATTTACCCAATTTTTAAAAAGTAAAATTTAATTGAAAGGTGACTCAAATACGGAGACTGTACTTATTTTTCAAAAAAATTCTTTTTATATTTACTATTTTTCCATGAGCGTTAAATATCGTAGTTTATTTTTTACAATAAACCTATATTTAATTCATGTTAAAAAATATATACCTAAAAAATTTGAAAAGCACCAAATTCATAGTCATTAGAAAGCTAGTTTGGAGTACTTCAATCATGTACAATTTCAGGTCTTTAGTGCTCCATTTGAACCTGGTAATTTAGCTCCGAAGAAAGGAAATCATTGAAAAAACTTCAAACTATTCATGGGGGCTTCTAACTAGCTAGTTTCGATAGAAACTTAGTTTCTATCGAAATTATTTTACAAAATTTCAATAGAAACAAAATTTCTTAGTTTCTATCGAAACTATTGGGAGCTTGACCACGCGGTTAGCAAACCGCTTTCCTAGTTTCGATCGAAACTATCCACCTAGTTTCGATCGAAACTAGGAAAGCCGGTTAACCCCTTAGAAGTAGACCATAGGGGTGTTTTTCTAGTCGGCTCCTTAGGATTTTTGTCTAGTCGGCTAATAAAGAGGTTTTTTTTAAAAAAAAAATTGTATATAAATATGAGTTTCATTTTTTACAATTTGCATTTATGTGAAATCAAGTTATTGGCTTTTGAATTGGGTAGAAAGAAATATTTGACAAACTTCAACCTATTCTCAAATTTTGGAGGAAGAATTTACGACATGGGCAATAAAGATGAAAGAGCAAGTAAATATGCACGAAGAAGAACTAAGGAACAAGAAGATGAAAATCGTCAAAAAACGCTAGCAAGATACTATCTTAGATCAGGTACACATGCACAATCTTTTTTGCAATGTATTTAATTAGTTTATTTAGTTAGGATTAGGGTTTAAATCCAATTAGGAATATCATATTTATCTTAAATTAGCATTACTAGATTAACTTAATATTAAGAGTTTATTTGAAATTATGTTAATATTTAGGCCATTAGGGTTTATCCAATTATGTCCATATTAGTCCTTAGGGTGAATATTACATTATGAATAAATTTAAATTATGAATTTATTTAGCATGGGAATTACCTTGTTTATTCAATTATGTTAATAATTTATAGTCCATTAAGGTTTATTAGATTATGATTAAAATTAAATAAATGAATTTATTTAGGACGTAGTCAACCAGGACAACCTATCGACATTGGAGAAGGTTCATCCCAAGTTCAAACAGGTACATGTGCATCTCTTGCAAGTATATAATATAGATCTTTCTAGAATTCTAGGTCTCTATCAAACTTTATATCTTTAATTTTTAAATTTAGTGAGCGATATTTCCCCTTATAAACTTACTTGATTTTATTTGTTATATCGTGCACGTGCAATTCTAGTAGATGATGAAAATGTTGGACATGAGGAAATTGAAGATGAAGCAATGGATATTGAAGAAGGACCATCTGAAGGTTAGATAATTTAATCAAGTACATAATATTTCACTCTTGAGTTAAACATGTATATATGTATACATATATGTCCCCTAAATCTAGATTGTATCTTAAGACTTTGTTTCATTTTTTCTTGTGCAGCTCGAGATCAAACAACATATGAGAATGTTAATTTAAACCGCGAGGAAACCTGCGTTCAAAGTTTCAGTCCAAACTTTACTTAAGTTTCGATCGAAACTATTCGGCGTGGTTAGTTTCGATCGACAGTTACTTTCTATTGAAAGTAACTAGTTTCTATCGAAACTTTGAAAAAGAGTTTCTATCGAAACTATACGGATAATTTTTGGGATCCGCGCTTGTTTGGAGGAATTTCTTCCTCCAAAAAAGTGTAACCCACTATTGTGGGTTCACCCTCTTAGGCATGGACTCCCCATAACTAGGAGCACTACGAAATCCAAAACAATCTTGTTAACGTCAAAGACATTCCTGAAGAGGTAGAAAAGAAAGCCTATGACAATATCTTCCTTGACAAAATTATCTTAGGAGCCTCTATACTCTACCAATTATCCCTAAATCTTGTAGATTTACCACTCACTCACCCTAAACTCATTGATTGGGACCAACCAAGTGTTGTCCATGTTGACAAATTCTCTATAGAGTACGCTAAATTCATGGTGGCATAAACACCACATAAATGACCACTGCCACCATTAGCATATGTCTACAAACTAGATCCAATAGGTTACTGTGGGGAGGCAAAAATATCTAGTCGCAAAATTAAGTTGAAAAATGAAACAAAAAAGTAAAACAACAAAAGAAAACCATCCTCCAGTGAAAACTCCAAACTCCTCTGGTGCACCATTGGATGATCCAAAAAATGAAATGAAAATAAAGGACATATCTGACAGAGAAAACCTCTTCGAGGCACCTAAGGATGGAGATTTCATCCTTCCCCCACATGATCATAGGCCTCCCATATCTTTAGTATTGACAGAGGAAACTAGACCAGTCAGTATCAGTCTAACTGAGATACCACATATCACATATATCGCGACATCTCTACGAATTGAATAGGTAGATCTTCTCATTGAATTCCTTTGTGAAAATGTTGGTCGCTTTACATGGTCCTATCAAGACATGCTAGGGTTGGACCCCAAGTTAGTAGTACACCATTTGGCCATGGATCCAATGACCAAACTTGTCAAGAAAAAGCTCTATAAGATGCACCCCAAAGTTGCTTTATTGGTTAAGGTGGAGTTAGAAAAATTGTTAGAAGTAAAGATCATTCACTCGATTGACTATTCAGAATGGATCTCCAACATGCTACCTGTAACAAAACCTTTTGGTGATATAAGAATTTGCACAAACTTCAGAGCTCTCAACAAGGATTTCTCAAAGGATGATTTCCTGTTACCAAACATAGACATGATTGTTGATCACACTGCAAGCCATGAACTCTTATCACTCATGGATGGTTTCTCTGGATATAATCAGATTCAGATAGCAGAGGAAGACTACCATAAGACAACATTTACCACACCTTAGGGGACATTCTATTATAAAATGATGCCATTTGGGCTAAAGAACACCAGGGGAACTTATCAACATGTCATGACAGTCATCTTCCATGACCTAATCCATAAGACTCTTGAGGATTGCATAGATGATATTTTAGTCAAATCTCTTAATGCCCTTGATCACTTATCTCATCTTGTGTAAGTGTTTGATCGATTGGCTAAATATCATCTCATGCTCAATCTTAAGAAATGTTTCTTCAACGTTACCTTAGAAAAACTCCTTAGATACATTGTATCACAGTGTGATATTGAAATTGATCCTAAAAAGGCCAAGGCCATCATGGGTATGGCTCCTCCTATGACACTCAAGCAGCTTTGCTCTCTTCAAGGGAAACTAAAGTCTGTAAGATGGTTTATCTCCCAACTCATTGATAAATGCCAACTATTTACACATCTACTCAAAAAGGATCATAACTTCAAGTGGGACCCCACTTGCCAACGCAACTTTGAGCTCATCAAGCAATACTTGGAAAAACCACCTATTTTGGTTCCTCCAGTTGCAGGGCATCAACTCATATTATACATTATAGCTATTCCCACAACATTGGGTGCTCTCCTAGCACAACTTGATGATACAAGAAAGGAAAGTGCTATTTACTACATCATTCGTACCTTATTTGGGTATGAGCTCAATTACACACCAATGGAAAAAGCTTTCTTAGCCATGGTACTTTTCACTCAGAAGTTGCGTCATTACATGTTGAGCCACACTATGTAACTCATATCCAAAATTGATCTAATAAAGTATATTTTATCACACACAGTACTCATAGGGCGCTTGACTAAATGGGTCATGCTTCTTAGTGAATTCAACATCCAATATGTTGACAGAAAGGCCATCAAAGGCTAGGCTATCACAGATCACTTGACAGATGTACCTTTGGTTGTGGATCACCCTCTCATTATGGAATTCCTAGATGAACACCTCTATTTAATAGAAGAACAACCATCCTAGAAGTTATACTTTGATGGATCTTATACATCCCATGGCTCCGACGCCAACATACTCTTGGTCACACCTCAAGGAGATTGCATTCCTAAATCTTTTAAACTATAGTTTTAGTGTACCAACAACATCTCAGAGTATGAGGCCCTTATTGTAGGAGTCAAGATAGTAGTTGAGTGGAACATCATAGAGCTACAGGTCTTCAGAGATTCACAACTCATTATCAAATAGGTTCTGGATGAATACCAAACCAAAGATGACAAGCTGCAACCTTACAAAGAGTTGGTTGATCAATTGAGGGAACATTTCACTCATATACAATTCATGCAGATACCTAGGCTGCAAAATAAAGCTACAAATGCCATGGCCACTATTGGCTCACTTTTGGAGATCTAGCAGAAGGCCACACAGTATGAATTCTTATTTGAGCAGCTACACGAGCCTACATATAAGAATGATGAATCAACATGGGTTTACATCTTGGTTAGTCCCAAATCCCCATGGTACCATGAAATTCACGCTTATCTACAACATGGTATCATGTCTCCCCATCTCACGTGAACCCAATGCCAAAACCTTATTTGTAGAGCTTCTTGTTATACTATTATAGCTCAAACCCTATATCGTCGTGGCTATCATGATACTCTCTCTCAATGTTTAAACCAAAACAAGGGTACAACAATGGCTCTCAAAGGGTACATGTCAGACTTTTTGGTGCTCACATGAGTAGGATAGTTCTAGCTAAGAAAATTCTATGGGTAGGATATTATTGGCCCACTCTAGAGCATGACGCACACAACTTTGTAAAATAACATCTACCCTATCAACAACATGCTAATCTAATCTGAGCCCCAGCTCAAGATCTATAACCTATTGTGCCACCATGTTCGAGGTTTGACCTTGTTGGTATTATAGCACCTCTCTCTTCAAAAGGACATAAGTGGATAATCACCGCCACCAATTATTTCACTAAATGGGTAGAGGCAGTCTCCCTTGTCACTACCACAGGAGTTCAAGTGTCCAAGTTTATTCTTTATCATATCATATGTTGCTTCAATATCCCAACTACCATTTTTATTGACCATGGAGGTAATTTTGAAAATCTCAATATGGAGGAATTGTGCACATCCCTTCATATCCATCACCATTTTTCTAGCCCATACTTCCCACAAGGTAATGGTTAGGCAGAGGAAACTAATAAAACCCTACTCAAAATCCTAAAGAAAGTTGTTAATGATTTCGGCTATGATTGGCATTTACAAATCAACCTCACCCTATTGGCCTACCGCACCTCCTTCCGTACATCCATAGGCACAACCCCATACTCCCTAATTTATGGTGCTGAAGTAGTATTGCCTATTGAAGTTGAACTCCCATCCTTGCGCATTTCTTTGTGGGACCAGATATCAGATAAGGATTATAGAGTGGCTAGGCTTACCCAACTAGATTTACTTGATGAAAAAAGACAAGCAAGTTACAACCACCTCATGGTCTACTAGAATCGCCTCAAACGCAACTTCAACAAAAAGGTCCATACATGCCAATTTCAAGAGGGAGACATGGTCCTTAAAGAAAACATGAAGGTACAAGATGACAGAGAAAAGAAAGGCAAGTTTGAGCCCATCTAGCTCGGTCCTTATGTGGTCACAACCTATTTTGGTTCAACGACTTATCAGCTATCCACACTTGAAGGTGAAGTCTTGAATGATCACATCAATATCATTCACCTCAAGAAATTCTATGCCTAAAAATCCTTAGTGTATCATGCCCCCTCAAGGAGCAGAAGGTGGAAGAGAAGAGAAAGTAGGAAACAAAAAAACAGAAAAAAAATAGTAATGAGAAATAAGCATCCAATGGTGAAAACTTGGTGATTCAAGTACCTTGGATAGATACCTTGGTGAAAACCTAGCAATTAGGCACCAGGTGTACTTAACCTTTCTATTATATATCAAAGACCTGCATCTCCCCCATCCCCCCTTCACACCTCATCTTCCTATTCTTCAAGGTGTTCCAAGAAGTTTCAACCTTACACCCCACAATCTCAAGCCATATTTTTTAGTACCCCACCTAGATCTTGTATTATATCTGTAGTTCATACATCTACTCTGTCCTTGTACTCTACCACAAATATCCTATCGAGTGTAGCTTATCCTTTGTATTAATTCTATGTACCATATCCTTCTAACAATAGAGTATCCTATGTATCATATCCTTGTAATAACAGTAATAGCATATGTGTCATATCCTTGTGAACAACAATAGTACCCTATGTACCATATCCTTGTACCAATGCTAGTCATTCCTGTATCATGCCTATGTAACAAATGAATGTATTACAACAATTCTATCTCCTCATCCTGAGATTTCCCCCTTCGTACACATACCACTATTGTCTTCTATCATATGTTCCAGAGTCCCCATCCATTATATAGTTGTGCTTGTACTTTTTTTGAGTCTTATAGTGACACCCCGTATCAGTCGTCTGTCATCTGTAGGAAAAAATCATTGTCCCTTTTGTCACTATCCTATAAAGTCCTATCACTAAGTCCTTTCCAAATTTTTTCATCCTTATATTTGGCCTGTCAGTATCCGGTTATCTCGATCTCTTTGGAAAAAGGTTACTTTTTCACACATTTGGTTCTTTCTTCCGATCTTTGGTTTTATCTTGTATATTTTGATTGGTCATCTCTAGGTAATTTTTAGTTACTCCCTCCTAATGGTCGCTATGATCTTCCATATCATGGTGTGCCTTGACTGGGACAACTTAAAGGGTTGGTGTCGACCGCAATCTTTTTCTACTTATGAGTCAGTCAGATATCACCCTTGCATATCCCACATATGTTTTCATTTATGATCACATGATGTAGTTGGGCAATATCATTTGCTTGTGGATCACCCAACATCATTTCCACGCTGATTTCTCTAGGCCTCATGTGTGATGCTTGGAAAATCCTTGCATGCTTGTTTGAGTTAGTCCTATTTAATTTTGGGGAAAAGGTCTTGACATTCTTAGTAACCTTGGCAGATCCCTAATATTCTTATATCAAATAAAGTGCTCACACTACATGGTGGTACTTCTTCGCAAAGTACCCTGCTCTCAAGCCTCCCGTATATTCCCTTCCTTTCACTATTTTCTCCCATACAAAGAATTACATGATCCTATTATCCCTATACACATTTGTACTCACCCCCTCCTACACATTTTCTTACCCTCCTATCCTCTACTCCCCCACTTCCTCATAACTCTTAGCCCCCATGACCTAACCTTTTCCTTGTCATCCTAATCTCCTACTCAAATCCCATCCACTTTAGTCTTCTACATATGTCTTGTTTCAAGTTGTGCATATTGTTCCTACCCCCCTGACCAAGGTCATGACCGATTAGTGATATGTTGTACCATTTGCCTACACTCCACCTCTGTTTCGCTATCACTCTACTCCCCTTTCCTATCATAACCAATGGTAACTTCTTCCTTTACATCACCTATCTCTCTCAACCTTTAAATCTTCCCATTATCAGAATCTTTTAATTCAAATTCCTTATCATAAAAAATTGAGCTATTTTCATATCCTATTCTTACAACTTCTAAACCCCTAGGCTACGATTTCACCATCCATCATGTTATGTTCTTTAACATAGTTCAATATCCTAGCCCTAAGTTCATCTATCCTATTCCTAACTACGAGTTTGTTGGTCAATCATTTTCCAACATCATGCTCTTTAGAGTCAATATCTCCTATGTTTTAAAGTTCATTCTTTATCATAGATCATTATCCTAGTTTGCATTTTGTTTATCCTATCTCACCATCATAAATTTTCCTGTATCTTATTTTTTTTACCATCATCAATTATGTCTATTTGTTGTCTCTTAGCATACTAGTGTTCAAATTATTTATCATGTTGTATTATCCTAGATTGTGTTCATTTACCCTTATCATAATTTAGATTTATCTTATCATATTTCCCCACCATAGATTCTTTTATTCATCACATGTTAGTTCTGTTCCTCATTTTTTATCAACATAATCTTTAATTCACTTATCATATGTTCTCATCATAACTCTGCATTCAGTTATACCATTTTTTGTTGTTCATTTTAATTATGTGTCATCATCATAAAACTCATATTCATTTTCAGTTTGTGTTCATTTAAATCATAGATCATTGTCCTAGGTTATGTTCATTTTATCATTTGTGTTCATAAGTCATTCTCATAGTTTATGATCATTTTATCATCTTTTGTGATAGTTTAAAGTTTCTTTTAGCATACTCATCATCATAAGTTAGATATGTTAATCATGTTTCGTCATCATCATTTAGTTCACTTCCCATATGTTATCATCATAGCTGTGAGATCATTCATCCCATTTTATCATCACAAGTTGGCATTCATTTTAAAGGTGCTCCAAAAATCATAGAACTCACATTCATTTTATCATTGTTTATGTTCATTTACTTATAAATCATTATCATAGTTTATGTTCATTTTATCATCTTTTACCATAGTTTAAAATTTCTTGTTAGCATACACACAATGTTTCACAAAACAAATCTCATCATCATAAAAACATCAAATCCTGCATCACAAAAATATCAATACTATAAAAAAAATCTCATCATCAATATACATCATATCCTGCACTCACAGCCTATTAGCACTATCCATACAAAATACATCATACTGCCCATCACATCATACATCATAAACTATCAATACAATGAAAACCTATCATCATCAAACATCATATCCTGCAACATAACAAAAATGGTGGTATCCATTCAATTCCCATCATCAACAACATATCCTACATCACAAACTGCTAGTCACATCTTATATATGATAAACATCCTATCTTGCATAAAAAATGCACCAGTCTCTATACACATCTAAAAAACCATCCATATCATAAAAATAAGCATGAAATCATACATCAATATCCCACCCCTAGAATGATCTACTCTATATATATCTCATCCACAAAGAATAAAGAATCAAATCACCCATCCCTGTAAAAATCCCAAATATCCATCATAGTCACAATGTCTAAAGTCCATATCATACAAATGAATCCTATCAATATATCAGGTCTACCCCTGCAAAAATACATCAATCGAATGATCCACACATATAATATATCAAAAACCAACATCTCACTGATCTCCCTCCTTTGCCACCTCCTTATCATGAGACTCATAAGTGTCCCTCTCTGCCCCTAGCACTGCTGGTGGTGGCGGTGGTGGCCTCATTCATCCTCCTCTTGTACTTGAGCTCTCTGCCTCATCCCTCCTCCCACTCATCCCCATGTTGTAGCTCTCACTCTGCCCTGTACAATGAGACCTGCCTCTCCTCTGTGAGCCCCCAGTGCTCCATCCACTCTCTCCCCCTCCACCCTGCATGCCTGTGTGAGTCCTAGTTGTCCCTGACCATGTCGGTCATCTATAATGCTCTATTTGGTCTGCTGGGACCGCTGCATGGTACCTCTCCTAGTAAAATCCTACTCTCTCTCAACTCCTCCACCTCTCCCTATAATCTTCTTAGCTCCTCCATCTCTCCACCCACCGCCACCTACGCTCTTAGGGTCGCCACCTCCACCACCGGTCTATCTCACTCCTACTGGAGGGCATCCACCCTCACCTGTACTGCCTACCTCTCCAAGCTCACCACATCTAATCTTCCCTCCATCTGACCAACCTCCACCCAAAGTGTACCCACCTTTATCCCTGCCCTATTCACCTGACTTTGTGTCACATCCCGCTCCTGTTGTAGTTGATCTCACTCTATCTTGAGCTGATCTCTCTCCTATTGCGTGTCACGTAGTAGCTGGCTAGTGGCATCATGGATCTACTACAAGGACACATATCGGGCTACCCATCCATCATCCCCTCCCCCTGATGATGAGCCACTCCCTTCTCCTCTACCTACTAGCCTCTGTGGCCTCTGCTCCTCCTCCCCTTGTGGTCTCCTCTCCTCCGCTGGCCTCTCCTCTCCTCTCTCTAGCTCTACCCCTCTCTCCTCTCCTCTCTCCTACTATCCCCCTCTCTCCTCCTGCCTCCCTACCCTCTGCCTCTACAATGTTGGTCCCTCCTTCTATACTAAGGCCTCTACCCACTATCATAGCCCTCTCGCTACATATCTTCCTTGCCTGGCTACTCAGGTTAACTCCCTTGCCACTACTACTGCCCTGGTCACCTGCACTTAGCCTACTAGCCTCATCTGCTAAAACCTATCTTGGTACTCCTATGTGGAGCCCACATCTACTGCCTCGCTAAACCAATCCCACTACTATGGCTCCAACTCCCATCAGGCTTGAAGCAACCCCTCTCTTTGTAGTGCTAGCCCATACATAGTCACTGGCTCCCGAGTAACTCGCTAATACCAATTTGGCTCGCTTGGAGCCACCTGGCCCCATCCAAACTACCACAAGGCCTTGTCCAGTCAGTACTACTCTACAATGTACTCCCACTGCCCAAAAATAAAGTATGGTGATATCATATAGGGAAAATAATGTCCCTCCTCTGCCCATGGACATAGACCCATATATGGTCTGCATATCACCGCCCTGATCTCATCCACCTGGACTTGCCAGTAGTCCACATCCTCCTTGTGATGGTAGGTCAAAGGCTCCCCCCAGCTGTATGCCAATGGCTCATCTATCTACCTATCCCTCTATTTGATTGGCCTAAATGCAAAAATGCACTCCCATGCCCATACCTGTAATAAAGTGGGGAACCCTATACTCCTCCCCTGCCGTCAGTCCCCCTGATACACAATCTGGTGTAAATCTTGATATAACTCTGCCAACATCAATAATCCCCAGGCCACCAGGACTCCTACATCCACTATCTGCATAATAACTAGTATTAGCGCCAAGTTAACTCCTTTCCTACCTGTATCTAGGGTAATGTACTCTGATACTAATCCACACACATAAAAATAGATCCACCTCTCTGCGACCAATCGGTACAAGTGCTCTTCTAGTGTAAACTACCCTCGCCAGATCCAAAATGGAACACCTGGCCCTACGACTGCTGCCTCTGGCGTCATCTCTCTCGTTTCCATCATTGGTATCCCCCACACTGGTAGTCCAAAAATCCTGTATACATCCTCCAAAGTCATTGTCATCTCCCTTGTAGGCAAGTGAAAGGTGCCTGTCTCACTGTGCCATCGCTCACATAGTGCTGTTACCATGGCCATATAGGTGCATGTGTGCAGTAACTTCACCAGATATCCTAGGCCGATGGCATCCACCCTTGCCCAGTCTGTCGGTGTAAGTTACTCTCTATCACCCGTCGCTTGCGTGACACTAATGAATGTAAGGACCACTACACATAAACTAGTCACATGTCAGTTTTTGTTGTCCTATTTTCATTACATCACTCCTAAGCAAACCCCCCCACCCCTCAATCTAATCCCCTCTTTGCCTCTGACTTTTTCGCTCAAAAACCATTTTCTCGCAAACACGTTCTCACGAGCCTATGTAACTCACAATCTTGTAGAAATATGTTGCCATAGAATCACTCTTTACCTTTTTGACCTCTTAGCCCATTTGACTTGCATTCTCACTAGCATGTTCTCGCACAAGCTCAACCTAGCGATTCCATAGACCAATATTCTCATGGGATCACGTTTGCTACTTCCCCTCCTAGTCAACCCCTATTCCATTCTCGCTTTGACCTAATCCTTGACGCAGGATTGCATTCTCACAACCATATTGGCATTTTTCTTGGTGGGATTGTGATCCCGCTACCCTACCCATGATCCTAAATAAACTTTCTACCCCAAATTTGTGATCTTGTGAAATATGAGTTTCAAGCCTTTTCTTACTCTTTCACTAGCCATTTTTGTGGGATCATGATTGCTTCGATCCCGCATGCAATCCCACTAGAATTATGTCCGCAGGATCGCATTTTCTCTTTCATGAGAACACTTTAAACTGATCAAAAATAAAAAATGCAAGAAATTTTTTTGACCCTACTGATAGATCTGGTGTCCATTGCACTCATACTTGTTACACCATGTCTGATCGATACTCCAGTCATCCAATTGCAGCCATCATCTCGTCTAAATTAGAGCTCCTAGAAGTAATATCTCCTCATCTGTCTGAGCTCAAATAAACCTTTCTATGCCCCTTCCAGCCCCTTATAGGCCCCCTTGAGATGCCCTATCTTCAGTTATGACTCATCCAGTAACCTCTTTTTACCCCCTGTCTTATTTCTTATTACCATTTACTATCCTTTTTTCCTTCTTTTAGCCCTTCCATGTCCTCTTGTCACCCTTGACTTACTGTAATTTTTTTCAAAAACTTGTCATGGCTCTTTTTCTTTCCCTGCTGCCTTCTTGAGGGGGCGTCACATAGTCCATTCTCTCCTCTTTCACTCAAAATTGGGGAAACCATTTTGTTTTAAACAAAAGTCTTTTTCATATCGTTTATATTCAAACTTTTTGAAATAATGTTGTTCCAACACTATGTCAAAGAGGGGCAAAATGTAGACACCTAAATCTGATTACACAAATAGGTAATTGTATTTAGTCATCTCCTAGAACATTATTAATTAAATATTTATTATTTAATTAATTAATAATTATCCCTTAATTAATTAATTAATTAAATTAACTATACTCTAATTGATAAAATCCCTATTCCTCTATTAAATTAAATGAATTCTCAAATCTATTTAATTTAATCCCATATCCCTATTTTATTAGATAAATTATTTAATAAAATATCTAAACCCCTAAAAACATCCCTAAAACCTACCTTTATCCCTAATCCAACCCATTCACCCATACTAACCTCACTTATCCTCCTAAGTAACCCATCCCATCAAGGCTAAGCCACTTTCTCTCTAACCCCCTTTCTAAGCTTATCCTAATCTCCCTTCTAAACATGTGCACAACTTTAAGCAAGGGTTAAGACTTGCTAACCGAAGCTAAAGTCAACAATCTCATCCTCACCCTCACCCTCAAGTATTCATGGATCTTACATCCCCCTTTATGACTCTTACACCCCTCTTACATACTCAACCTCCCTCTTTACTCCCTTGACGAACCCTTATCCTATCCTCTCACACTCATCCTCCTTGTGACATGTGTCACCTTGTAATTGGCTCCAAACAAGCACAATCCATGTGCTCCCCTTTTGAATGCATCTTGACCCTCCCTCACTATTTTGTCATCATTTTTTTCCCTTTGATCAAGTGTTTCCCTAATTAACAGTTCTAGTGTTATTATGTATGGTTATCTTTTTGTGGTTGTATCTACTATTTACATATTTCAGAATTAATAAGGACATTGAGAGTTATTTTAATTGCATAACTGATTCTCCCCCACCCCCCACCTTTTAATTATCTTAGTGGACTTTACTTTCTAATAATTAGTATCAGAGCATCAATTCCTTAAAGATAATTATATTAGATAAGATAATATAATTATATTAATGTCCAACAAAAGACCACAACATGGGTCTATGGGACTAGAAGCTTACACTAAGAAGAAATCAAAAAAACAGAGCACCAAATGGTGTCTAAAAAATAAGTACAAAAGAACAAGAAGAAAATAGGAGATATCACATAAAATATTAGGTATCTATCTTCACAGGGAAAAAGTTCAACAATGACTGATCTGTGCAGCTACCAAAGGCCCTATGATAAAGCTAAGTGCTATGAGAGGAGTGTTACTAGTGAAGAGATCCCCTATGGGGTCTCACAAATCTAGAATGGCCCATGTTAGGGAAGTTGTATGGTCACTTCACACCACAAGTCAAAGCTAAGGACGAGAAGAAGGTTATAATGGGCTGTGCCTAGGTCTGAATCCTAGGAAATGAAAGATGTAAAGTATGATCACGAAGCTGTAAGGACTTGCAGAGATAAAGTGCAATGCAATGCTGATTTGTGTACCTAAATTTTTTTGAGAGGGATCTGCAATCTCTAAATAGATAATAAAATCTCCCTCTAATCTCGTAGTATATGGGGTATCTGAAAAGGAAATGGATCTCAAATTCTGCCTCTGCTAAGGTACAAAGTCTACACACCCGATCCTCTCTAGCAAAATGGTCATTGACCTAGATCTAGAGTTTGTGCGAGCCCAACTTGAAGGAGCCAAGGGAGATACAAAGGGCATGTGTTAGTTATCTGTGTAAGTACTTAGGGCATACAATAATCTCATCCTGAATATCTAAGAAGTGCTCAATGTAGAAAGCCATTCTTAGACGTAGTCCCCTTGGAGGATCCACCTAGGTCCGTATGATATAATGCCTGTAAATGTGAAGTCTGACATGCCTGTTCAACTCCTACTAAGAGGGTAGTAGATGAGTAAGAGTGTCCAATGAGAACTATTAGGGAGTTAGACGGTCAATGTCAATCCCAACTGAGCTTAGCAGGATAGTAGCCTGAGGATACCAACAACGAGCTCTAGTGGTTAGATCGGAGTCTGCAATAACAATTGAGGAGTAGTAGGCTAAGGGTATCTATGTTGGCCTTCAGCCGAGTCTACTGTAATTTCCCATTTCAGGACATTAGTTATTTTCCCATTTCTTTGCATAAATTTCATAATATTTTTCCTATCATATCCTTGACATTCTATATATATTTATATGTGCATTTCATAAAGTCATGTCATTTCATTAATACTAATTATATTAATGATAATATAATTAATTCTATATTTAGATCAATAAGCTTAGTTAAATTAATTAATATCATAATATATATTATATTATATTGTAACATATATTATTTTAATAATATATCAACTATATATTATTATATTATAATTCTTTATAGTGTTTCTATATTAAATCATATCTTAATCATTATAATATCGTTATTTATTTATAATTATATTAGATTATCATTTAATTCATTTTATACTTCCATATTGCTATAATGTGATGATATTATTATATGATAATATATAATATTACTCATAAAATATTATCATTTTAATATTATTATTAATATTAATTTATATATAATACTTATTTGTTATTATAAATTATATGTCAAAGTGGGCACATCACAGTCCTCCCTTCTCAAATTTTCTTGCCCTGAAGCAAAATCTTTCATATGCAAGCTTGTTATAGACACAAAACATACCTGCATTCAAAAGACCAAAAAGATTTATGAAATATACATGAATGAAAACATGAAGCATACACGATGTAGACAGATGAAAATGTAAAGCAAACACGGTGTAGACAGATCAAGACACGAAGTAAACATGATGTGGACACATCATACATTTTTTTGTGATTCTCTATAATTTATTTTTTCACAATGAAGTAAAGGGAATGATAAAATATACTTCCCCAACATGCTTTTTGATCATGGATCCTGCAAACACAAATAATTATTAGCATGTACATGTATATAATAGCTCCAAAGAAAAGTTAAATCATGATAAATTAGTTCTAAACTAATATCCTACAAAGCACAAGAGTAAAACTTTGGCCCCCTTGGCCTCAATGAAAAACATCAATTATCCAATGAGGTGGTCTACTTGGCAAATTCTTAATTGAATGAATTTGACACGAAGTCAAATTTTTCTTAACTTGACCAATCTAAACCCAAGAGCAAAACTTTGGCCCCCTTGACCTTGATGAAAATATTCTATCGTTCTATCAAGGTGGTCTACTTAGATGTCCATCATAACATTATTTTTCCAATCTAAGCCCAAGAGTGAAACTTAAGCCCTCTTGGCCTTGATGGCAACACTTTGGCATCCATCAAGGTGATCTACTTAGATGAAAATTATTTCCCTTCTTAAATGTCCTACCTAAGCCTGAGAGCGAGACTTTGGCCCTCTTAGCCTTGATGGCAACACTTGACATCCATCAAGGTGTTCTACCTAGGAGGTAATAAATATCTTACCTAAGCCCAAGAGCAAAAATTTGGCCTTCTTGGTCTTGATGGCAGCACATGACATCCATCAAGGTGTTCTACTTAGGAGGTAAGCACCACTAAAATTGTAGCTCATCTAGTTCTTGTTGGTCCTTTGCATCTTCATTACACTCTCGATTATGTTTAAATCTCTTGTTCCTTTTTTCCCTTTCTAATGCTCTCTTTGGTATTTTTGCATTAACTACTTTCCACAAGCTGGCAAGAAAGATGCTCTAATACCACTTGTAATGTCCCATTTCAGGACATTAGTTATTTTCCCATTTCTTTGTATAAATTTCATAATATTTTTCCTATCATATCCTTGACGTTATATATATGTATGTGTGTGTGTGTGCATTTCATAAAGTCACGTTGTTTCATTAATACTAATTATATTAATGATATTATAATTAATTATATATTTACATCAATCTGCTTGGTTAAATTAATTAATATTATAATGTATATTATATTATATTGTAACATATATTATTTTAATAATATATCAACTATACATTATTATATTATAATTCTTTATAGTGTTTCTATATTAAATCATATCTTAATTATTATAATATCGTTATTTATTTATAATTATATTAGATTATCATTTAATTCATTTCATACTTCCATATTGCTATAATGTGATGATATTATTATATGATAATATATAATATTACTCATAAAATATTATTTTTAAATATTATTATTAATATCAATTTATATATAATACTTATTTGTTATTATAAATTATATGTCAAAGTGGGGACATCACATTTGCAAAGCCACGAAGACGGTGGAGAAACCATATTAGGTCAAAAATGGTTCCGAGCTTGAATGGGTGAGCTCCAAACTTAGCCAAAATAATACTGTGGGGGGTAGATCTATGACATCTTATAATCCGATGGAGGAGCAGAGTCTGGGTATGCTTGATCATGGCCCAATCCAAGTCTAAAAGGGAAGGACCCCAAACTACCAAACCATAGAGCATTGTGGGTCTTACTAAGGAATCCAGGAGGGATAGCTTAGACGATGTGTCCTAAAAGTGGTGTTTGAAGCATTATCTCTCAAGCATGGCAAGGGAACCCAACCCTTTATTGATCTGAGGCTGAATGGCTAGCCTCAAGCTAAAATGAGATCCAAAAAACTTAACCCCAAGGTATGTGTAAGATGGTGTAATCTCAACTTCTCAACCTTGGAAGTGAAAATGGAGATGTGAGGTCTTCAAACCATTGAAGACCATAACACGAGTCTTCTCAAGGTTCATGACTAGCTATCTCATGTCACAAAAAGATGGAAGTCTATCCAAAAGCCTTTGAAGACCCTTAGGAGAAGAGGCAAGAAGAACCACATCATTAGCAAAGAGAAGGATGGAGATCAATACTTTGTGTAGATGATAACCATCATCCAGAAGCGAGGATTCACCGAGAAAAGCCTCAAGTTCATCAATGTAGATCTTGAACAAGGTGGGTGAGAGGGGGCAGCCTTGCTTCACCCCAATGGTGCTCTAGATAGGGTTGGAGAGGCCATCAGTCTACCAATCATTGTCTCATATAACCTCATGATAGCTGTCAATAAGATCTCAAAAATACCAATATTTCTTAGTCTTTGAAAAAGTGCCACTCTAGGGATGTAATCAAAAGCCTTATGAAAATCCACAAAATAATAGTAGACTTTCTTCGAGTGGTGTCGAGCTTCCTTGATAATAGCCCAGAGTGTAAAGATATGATTCATGGTTTGGTAGTTTGCTTTGAATCCTACTTGACCCTTATCCCTACAATTCCTCCTATCAAGCTCACTAGATAAGATAGTATTCAATGTTGTAGCATAAAGTTTGGAAAATGTATGCCCAATCATGATGGTCTTATAGTTTCTAGGATCAGAGGCTAGCTTAGACTTATGGATCAAGTGAATAATGTGTCTCAACCATGAGTCTAGAAAACCAAAACAAACCACTCTATTAAAGAGTGTAGAGAGATAAGAGCCCAAGATTGTGGTACCGAACTTGAAGAGTTTAGCTTGAAAATCCTCCTCATCAACCACCCTATTGCATCTCGTAAGTCTAATGGCCTCGTAAATGCTGGAGGTGGAGAATAAGTGACAATGGGGGAGTGGGCTATGAAGGGGAGTGAGTTGACCCAGGATGTCATACAAAATGGAGACATGGAAGGCAAGGAGGCAAAGGTCAGGGTGGATTGGGGTTGGTTATGTCAGGGGAACATGATGCACCAAAATAACTTGGGGTACTAAATAAGCATATCACAAAGGGATCTGCCCTGTGAAGCAATAAATAATCGTTTCTTATTAAAAAGAAAGCATTTGTAAGAGAGTCATAAATTGGTGAAAGCAAGGGAGTGAGTATCAAAATTCAAGCATAAGGAGCAATGGAAAAATTTATAGGCATCATTAAACCACTGGTTCATGGGACAAGTATTTTGTTGAACAGATCTGGGAGTGCTAGGAATGGAGCGATGGGGGATAGAGAGGAGAGCTGACTCCCAAATCGTGGTAGCTAGTGAGTGAAACATGGTGGACAATTGACTATGATCTGTGAAGGTAGTGGGGTAGAGGAATCTTCTCAAATAAAAAATGAAGAGGTCTTGATCACTATCCTCAAAATAGAAATGGGTACGGTGGTAGATCTGGATAGGGTGACTACAGGTGGGTGGTGTAGACACCTAAAATCCTTTAGAAAATAAAGTATTTTTATTTTCTGAAAAAATCCCTGATGACATCATCATTTATCAATTAATTAATTAATTAATTTTTATGCTATTAAATCTCTTCATCTTAATTAAAAATATTTAATTAAGGAATCCCTCCCAAAAATGTTTAAATATTATTTAAACATTATTTCCTTATTTATTAATTATTTAATTAATAAATTGACCAAAAATCCCAAAATAAATAAATAATTTATTTTTTGCCCAAAACTTGGCCAATTTCCTTAAGATCACTAACCTCTTCCAAAATCTTCTAATCCTTCTTTAATTTTGATTAAAGGCTAATCCCATCATTTCCTATCCCTAATCCCAACTCAAAATATTTAATTAAGATTAAATATTAATCCTCATGTTTATTAAAAATATTTTAATAAATATCTCCTCAACCCAAACTCTTGAAATAAATAAAACTTTATTTATTTCTTAAAAACTTTATTTATCCTCATCTTAGGAAGTTCTAGACTCTTCTAGAAAGTCTTCATCCTCATCCAAAGCCTAGACTCTTCTAGAAGATGTCAATCCTTATCTTTGACCTTAATCCTAATCCCCCCCCTAACCTTGTCACATTCCCTAAACATGGGTTAAGACTTGCTAACCCAAGCCAAAGCCAACAAATATCTCCTCCTTCACCCACCCTCATTAAATGCCATCCACTTGCCCATCTCTAACATCCCTAATCTAATCTTAACCCAAGCCTAATCCAAGCCTTAATCATTTGCACATTCTTAAGTCAAGCTTAAGACTTTCTTAATCCAACCCAAGTCAAAATATCTCAACTCTCTCACAAATATCCTAACCATAAAACTTTATGAAGCCCACAAAGCCATAAATGACTCTTACAAGTCCATTCATTGCTCTTACAAGCCATTATGAGGGTCTTTATGAGCTTTGAGCCTCCTTTGTTGACCCCTCAACCCCTCTTGCTCTAACCAATGACTCTATGACATGTGTCACTCCCTGATTGGCTGTAAGGAAGCACAATCCATGTGCTCTCCTCTCATTCAATCTAAACCTTCCATAAGATTTTTCCCATCCTTGCATCCTAGCCCTTGATCCCTCAAGCCCTTTGCCTATTTAAGGAATCCTCTCCCAAGCCATTTTAACACAATCTAGAAAGTAAAGCCATAATGCCATTTTGAGAAGCCATTTTTACATCAAATCCATTCACCAAAATCTATCAAAAATCTTCCATTGAAGCCCATTTGAGAATTTGAGCATACATACATAATCAAGCCATCTTAGCTATTAGACACACCTCTACATCAAGTGATCATCCTCATTGAGAGAGCCTATCCATGGCTCATATTCTCATTTGAAGGCTTCACTTTGTCTCTCATGAAGTTATGTTAAATTAGTATGCAAATGCTTTTGTTTGTTTTAATTTGGTGTTTCTAACATACTAAAGTAGCATATACAGGTGGTAGAGGGTGGGAAGAAACACAAACCAAGAGGCTAAGGAGGGCATGATTAGCCAAGGGAAGATGGGAGATAGTAAATTTTTGGATGGAGGGGAGGAAAGAAGAAACAATGAGGATATAATCAACTATGCTCGCACCTCCGCTACGAGGCCAACATGTAAAAAGCTCAAAACTTAGAAAGAAAGAGAGGCCATTTAGAATCACTAGGTCAAAGGAATCATAGAGCTAGAGAAGGTGATGACCGTAACAAGTTAGAGGTCCACCATGATCCTTGGACAAATTTTGAAGCCCCATACTATTAGGATCCCTCTCATTAGTACAAATCAAGTCGGACCCACAGTCATACTAGGGGGTCTAGAGATCTCTAGTCCATGCATTAAAATCTCTTAAGATGATGATGTCACCCATAGCCCCAAACTTGGAGATGCTCTCAAATAGATTTGTAAAAGGGTTCTTGTCCTCAACACTTTGAATGACATAAGGTGAGGAAGTCAATCGAAAGTAACATACGAAAATGAAGATATCTCTCTGATGACAATTGGAGCCTCCAACCTAGATCCACATAAAGGAAAATATATATGGAAAATCACTTTTGAAAAGAAAGTCCAAAAATTGATGGAGTTAACTATGATGGTTGGATAGAGAAGACACTATGTATGGGTCTGGGATATTGGCTGATAACTAAAAGTTTAATGGATGTGATTGAAGAAGAAAAACTTGAAGGATGTGATGAAAATTAGAAAGATGTATTCATGTTCAATATGCTTGCTAGAAAAGCACCATTATTAGCTCTTCCTAAAACTAAATTTGAGTAGGTAAAAACTTTGAGACTTTATCATGAAATTTGAAAAGATTTGCAAGTTACATTTGAAAGTGATAATCATTCTTAGAAGGTTAGACTATGAAATTGGATGTGCTAAGATGCTAAAATGAGGGGAGATGAATATATAAGGAGTTACTTTGATTAAATACCAAAGATTGTTATAGGAATTAAAAATTGTGGAGGTAGAAATTAGAAGATGAAGTTGTATGGAAGATATTGAAGACCTTGACACTTGTATATAGATAGACAACACAAATGATTGAACAAGTTATTCCCTTGAAAATTGATTTTATAAGAGAGACTCTTATTGGGAAACTACAATCAATAGAGATGTGGATGAGATGGAGTAGAGAATTTTCTAGAGTTGAAACTACTTTCAATGCATTAAGTGTTCAACCTATGTTAACAATGAGTGTAATTACAAGTGAAGATTATGCTAGTAGAAACCAATTTTTGTTTTTGAAGAAGACAAGAAGATTGAGAAAGGTTTTCCCCTCCTTAATAAGAGAGAACCTAAAGGTAACAAAATATTTAAGTGTTAGACTTGTAATGAAATTGGTCATTATTCTTCTAAATGTTCGAAGAGAGAAAAACTGTTTAAGAAGCCCTACAAATCAAGAATGTCTAAGGATTTCCTTTTTGCAAATGATGAAAAATTTCATGCTAGAATAAAAAAATTCTTGAGTGAAAGTGATAATGAGAATGATGAGATAGGATTTTTTTCAAATGAGGAATAATTTCCTTAAAAAGAAGTTAGAGAAGAAAAAATAATAGTATCACAAGTTGAAAAGAATAAATCTAATTAGATTATTTCTAGTGTTTCTTCTCATTACATGACCAGAGATGTGAATATGTTTGTTCAATTCAATAGCTATGATGGAGGAATTGTTAGAGTTGGAAATAATGCAGTCTGTTATACAAAAGGAAAAGGATCTATGACACTTGATGGAAAGACTAACAATCACAATGTTTACTTTTTTGATGGTTTGAAACATAATCTTTTGAGTGTTGGAAAATTAGTGGATCAGGGACATCAATTGCAATTTACAAAGAAGACTTTCATTATCAAAGAAAAAGATGGTTCATTGATTGGTACAAGTACAAGAACAAGAGATAATGTATTTCAGTTGAATCCTATTGAGATGACATACTTAGTTGCTTAGGTGGATATTTTTTGTGACATAAGAGATTTTGTCATATAAATTTTGATAATATTGTGAAGATCAATACTACATTTGCAGTTAGATATTTTCCTAAGATTGTGAAACTTTCTAACATGGTGTGTAAGGAATATCTAATAATAAATAGAAGAACAACATATTTCAAAGCAAGAAATTTAGTACATCTGCAAAGCTAGAGATTCTGCACACAAACTTGAGTGGTCCTAAAAAGACGAGCATTCTATTGGAGCATTTCTTAGAGAAAAATATGAAGCTTTTGAAAAGTTCAAGAAATTTAAGAGTAGAGTTAAAAATGAACCTAGTTTGAAGATTAGATGTTTGAGATTTGATAGAGGTGGAGAGTTTTAGATTATGGCAAAAGGAGGTTTTGAGGGGACTCGGAACCCCTTACAATATACGAAAGGAAAAAACGTTAAAAGTCCCCCAAGTTTTACAAGGACCTAGAACCTAAGAGTCAAAACAACTAAAAAAGACCAAATTTTACAAGGGCTTGGAACCTACAAAATAATTAGACAAAGTTCAAAACTAGGTTTTACAGAGACTTGGAACCTAACAGTATATTAGAATAAACAAAAGTTGGAATAAGGAAATAGACACACAGATAATTAGGAACAATAACCAAATTAGTAACCATAACTAATAATTAAGCTAGTTCTTTGATTTCCTTAGCCATCTCATTACTAGCAGTTACAATCCTTTGAAGGATGTCCTCCGTCACTGAACCAGGAGTAGCTTTGACAACTTTTATTGTACTTTATTTGGTTCTCTTACTAGGACCACCAATCAATTGAGTTGTAACAGGGAACATAATTTCCTCATTACTTCTACCAATGCTCACAATAACAACACACAAACTTGAGATAACCATATCCATCCTTTGATCGCTATCCTTTACCAGTTGACACAAATCCATTTCATAAGCATTTAGCTTCTTAGGGATATTACCCATCTGATTCTCTAGCTGAATCCTTTTTGCTTTCTCATCATCTAGGTTGTTCTAAAGCTCCCCCATCTTTTTCTTAAGGATAATAATATCATTGTAGATCCAAGAATCAACTTGGAGAGAAGCATCAACTTTTAGTTTATTTTTCTGGAGGAAAGTTAGCTTCCCCATTGTTTTTCCATTCTTCATTGGCTTCTTCTTCAACCAAATTCTTAGGATTGAAAGTAGCATCCTAGATATCATCCAACTTTAAATCATTTTCCTTGTATAAATCCCCCTGGCCAGTCTCTTCCTCCTGGTTATCCTTAGTCTAATTTTTATTATTATCACAAGGGCATTTTTATCATCACACATTACCTTTTCAAAGTCACCCAAGAGCTTCACCTCTTGAGTCTCCATCTAGGTAGGCCCTTGACCTTGAGTAGCGACACCTTTATCCATAGTAGGACCCCAAGGTTAAAAATGAGTCTTGATCTCTATTTTTAGGGACCCATCATTGCTCCTTTCCTCATCATCTTTAGCTGAAGAAGCTCCCTGACTACCAAAATACCCTTCAAAGTTGAACTTGAAATCACTAGTCTCCATCTCACCCTCCTCTTCTTCTTTGCTCTTAGCTTCTATGACATCCATATTAACCTTTGAAATATCTTCAACCCCAGTGTCCTTTCTACCCTTCTCATTATTTTTCATTTTTCCTTTTTTCTCAATCTCCTCTGAGTTTGACATTGACCTAGTGTCGATGTTCTCACTACGAACCTCCTCAATTTTCACATTATGAATTTTTATTTTTTTAGGAGTCATTTTATCTAGAGGCTCTTTCTTGAAAGATTTCCTCTTCTTACCTGACACTGGTGAAAGTTTCACTGCATTCTTTTTTCAATAATACTCAATTAAAAATATAAGGCCTTGATGAAGTGCATTCCTACTATGTTTCTTTCTATGGGTATTAAGGCTATTAAGAAGGGGATACTTCAAATAAAAGGGAAAGGATAACCTATCTTTATACTTGAAATGGTTTAGAAAAACAAAGTGAAATTTATGAACCCTTTTTTACCTACCATCCAAAATAAGTACTTCCAAACACAAGATAAGATATCTTGCTAGATTTCCTTTATCTTATCCAGCTCATAGAAATCCCCTTCCTTTACCAGTTTCTTTTCCTCTTCATTTTAGGGAATTTTTTTGATAGCTGCATTAGATATACTGGTATCCTTTTTGAACTTCATACCCTCTGTGGGAAGACTAGTGAATTCAAAAATGAAATCCTCTATCAAGTCCATAATAACTCCATGAAGAGAAGCCCTCTCCTCAGACCAATTCTTAATTTTTTTTAGTAATATGTAGTTTAAAGCCATGCAACTTCTCAATTAACAAAGTCACCTTACCCTTTTGAAGAATTTCCTACACCTCACATTTTGCCTTCCATTTTTTATAGTTAGATGGCTCCTGCTTCCTTAACTCACCATGCATGATACACCCAGCTTTGATAACTCTGCAACAAATGGTAAAAAGGACTAAAAAATATATTTCTTTAAACTCAAAGAAATTTTACACCCAGAATATGTGCCCTATCCTATTGGAAATAATGAAGAGGTACCCCCTCAAAAAATAATAATACCCTTTATTAATGCCACCACTTGCCATATTAATCCTCAAAATCGCAAATAATATTTCCTTCATTTGCATTATTCATGTAATATTTACTTATCACCTTTAACTCCCCTTCCTTCCTAAGGTTGTCAACCCACGTCATTTTATTATTCACATTCGCTACTTTTTTGGCAATCCAATCAACCACTTTTTTGCCCTCTTAGTAATTATGAGATATGATAACATTATCAAACCTATTAAAAATATTTTTAATTTCCAAGATACTCCCTTTAATATTCCACATCACCATATTTTTATTATTCAACATATTAATAATATTAAAGAAGTCTCCTTCTAGCCATAATTTTCAATAACCAGTTTCCAGTGCCATTCTAACAGTATAGAGAGAAACAATGGCTTCCACTCTATGGCTCATTGAGAAATCAATTTGGATTGCCACACCATCCACAACCTTGCTATTATGATCCCTCACAACTCCACCACATCCAACTCTTCTCGGATTTCCTTTAGTAGACCCATCAAAGTTTTCTTTCAGCCACCCCATACGAGTGGAATTCCATATGACACCCTCTCTGCTATCATTATGTTTCAATGTCTTATTTTCTTTAATTTTTAGGGGGTGACATATTGTCAAATCATCAATATTTTTATTCTAAGAGATGAAGTTCTCTTTAATATCCTTGAGAATATTTTTTCCAACTACCCAATCAAGTATTCTTTGTTTCTAAAAATCCTATTGTTTCTTTCTTTCTAGATACCACAACAAAGGTGAGGAAGAAAAATACTCCAAAGGAAATAAATATCAGGACTTCTAACATGACGTTTCCAATTTTGGAAACACTCCACAAGATTACTAGGCTGAACCCACAATATATTTCAATACTCAAGGATGAAAAGATTATGAATATCTTCACACTCTATCTTACATAAATTGTATATATTCACAATATAAATACCCCTTTTTTGAAGATTGTCCAAAGTTAAAATTTTGTTTTTAAGAGTAGTCCAAAAGAAAATATTAATAATAGGAATAAGACCCTTTTTCCAAGATTTAGCCCAAGGGGGAGGATTTCCATTTGAATCAGATCTAAACACAAAAGCTACCTTAAAATTATCACTTGGTTCTATACCTCACACCATAGTATCGTCCATATTAGGATTAAGATTAAAGGAATTGTGAGATATTTGAATGCAATTAAAGTTGTAGCAAACCTTTGCAAGAGTAACCCATCCATTATTACTCCAATAGTTGCACACAAAAGCCCCCAAAACCTTTTTGCATCTATTAATGGGAGTGATATTATTGAAGTAATTCAATAGTGGATAATCCAATAAGCACACATCTTTCCAAAACCTAACCTTTCTTCTATCCCCAACTTTCCACATACATCCTTTATTTATAATATCTTTGGTACCCTACACCACACCCAAAATAGACGAAGGATTGGAAATATTTGTGTAAGACATAAAATGTGACAAAGATGGAACATTATAAAGATACTTATACTTCCAAATAGAACTTCATTCCTTATCATCTTGGTGCATTCTCCATCCTTGTTTAGCAAGGAGAGCTTTATTCATACTTCTTATAGATATCATACCTAGTCCACCTTCAATCTTAAGTTTACATACCTTTTCATGAGCAATTAGTGCTATCATCTTTCTTTCTTTAGAGCTAGATGACAAAAAGTGCCTTTAAATTCTATCAATAACATCTGCAGATTTTGCTTAAATTTTGAAGAGAGTAGGAGCATATGTAGAGAGGATTTAGAAGAGTCACTTTACCAACTTGACTCAACATATTTCCTTTCCATCTAGCTAATTTTTTATTTAATTTCTCCATGTGGTCCTCCCAAAAGGAGTCTGAAGGATTATGCCCCAAAGGGAGACCAAGGTAAGTACTTGGAAAGGTACCTATAGAACATCCCAAGATATTAGAAATTTTCCTTTACCTTAGATTGGTGTGTTAATAAAGAATAGAGAACTCTTATCCCAATTGACTAGTTGTCCTGTGATTGAGAATATAAGCTAAGATCCCTTTTAGAACTCCTAGCCTCCCTAACATCTACCTTTCCCATAAAAATAGTATCATCTACAAATTGTTCATGAGAACATAAGAGAGGTCGGGAAGTGGGTCTTACACCTTGAATTTCTCCTTTCAAGACAAGCTTACCAATATACCTTCCAAGACAATCAACCATAATTGTAAAGAGAATAGGAGAGATTGGATCACCTTGCTTCAAACCCCTAGAAGGTTTAAAAAACCTTGATGAAATCTCATTGATCAAGACAACCAAGGAGGAAGTAGTAACCAACTACATAATAATCTTTAGGCATTGCTCACTAAAACCAAAAGCCTGCATTACCTTTTGAAGAAAATTCCAGTCAACTATACCATAAGATTTCTTTATGTCCACCCCCTGAGAATTAGATAGAGATAAATAATTTATGTTTTCATGAACCACAATAATAGAATTTAGGATTTGTTTTCCAAGAATGAAGCTATTCTGTTGATCAGAAATCAAGTTTGGGAGGATAGTTAGAATATGCTAAGTAAGAACTTTTGATATGATTTTGTAGATTGAATTACATAGGATTGTAGGCCTAAAATGTTCTGGAGACTCAACACCCATCTTCTTTGGAATTAGATACAGAAAACTGGAATTGGTTTCCTTCAGCATTCTTCTATCCCTAAATAATTCTGTCACCACATCAAAGAAATCTTTACCAAAAAATTCCCAGAGCTTCTGGAAGAAAAACACGTGAAAGCCTTTTGGACCAGGGGATTTATCTCCTTCAAAGGAACAAACAACATTATAGATTTTCTCTCTAGAAGGAATTGTTGTCAACATTTTATTTTTCTCATTAGTAATAATTTAAGGAATAGTTTTAGGAAGCTCCTTCTATCTAACATCATCAACATTTGAATCAATAGAAAGAAGAGAGGAGAAGAAAGAAACCATCTCTCTAGTGATTTCATTTTCATTTGTAATTTTATCCCTTCCCGTAACTAGGCTAGTAATTCAATTCCTAGCCCTATGCTTCATTGTAGTTAGATGAAAAAATTTAGTATTTCAATCACCTTCCTTGAGCCATATTAACCTAGATCTCTACCTCCAAAAGGTTTCTTCTCTTGAAAAAATATTATGGTAACTAACCAACTTCTCATTCTCTTCCTTTAACAACTGCATTGAATAACCATTAGGTTGAATTCTATCTTGAATATTCTTTAATTCCATTTTGAAATTAGTTTTACCTTTAATGATATCTCCAAAAGAGCTCTTGTCCCACTCTTTAACCTTGTCTTTCACATTTTAAAGTTTTTTAGCTACACAAAAATGGGCCATACCCACAATATTGATATTCCACCAGCTTTTAAGAATAGTAAGAAAATTAGGATCTTGCATCCACATTTTCTCAAACCTAAAAGGAAAATCCTTCCCTACTTGAAGAGGATCCACTTCAAAGAGTAGCAGAAAGTGGTCAGAAACAACCTTCTGGATAAAAGAAAGAACACAATCAAAATCTTGGGTCCAATAAGGGGATACTACTATTGGATACAATTGTCTTATTGTATGTTGTCTTTGATGTTACAAAAATGTCATATTAAATTGTCAGATAGTGCTTACCCAACTCACTTGGTCAACAAGATAGTTTTCTTGTCTACCGAGTGTTCTTGAAGTTTACTCTACAAAGATAGTGTCTACCGAGCTCACTTGGGCGTCGAAGGAAATTATGGCAGAAAATAGTGTTAACTGAGTTTACATGGTTAACAAAGGAAAGTTGGACAGAGTTAGTTCTAACTGAGTTCATTTAGTTTCCAAAGGATTTTTGCAAGTTTGCAGTGTTAACTGAGCTTCTGTTGGTTAACACAAGAAATTGTCTCAGAACCAATGTTTACTGAGTAGGGTTGACTAATAAAAGATTTTATTATTTTGACATGAAAAACTTAATTATTTTAAGTATTGATTCTAGCTGAGTATGGTAATGATTAGTGGTCATTCTAATTTGTATTGAGCCAACTTGACAATTTGGATGATATAAATATAAGGTCAAGTTGTGATTTTCAAGTGTGTGCAAGTGTGTTGATTGAATTAAGAAGAAAATAGTAAGAGTGAACTTTAAGGATAAGAAGATATGCTTGTGAAAGCAAAAAAGTAATATTTGATTAGTTAAGGATCAAATATTAAGCAAAAAAGAGATCTGGATTCAACAATTTAGTTGCATCACAATCAGGTCATTTCATTGTTACTCTCTAACCATTGTAGTAGTGATCTAAAATCTCTTAATAGAGTTAGTTTAACTAGTTGTAAAACCTCTAACAAGGTGACAATTCCATTGAATTGTTTTAAGACCTCTCACAAGGCCACTCCTAATAGGGTGATTAAATCCTCTAACAAGATCACACCTAATAGTGTGTTTTGTAACCTTTAACCAGGTTGGTTCCTAATAGGGCTCACTTTAGAAGAGTGAAAAATAGTAACTAGTTACATTGGTGGTTTTTCTCATATTGGGTTTCTATGTTAAATCTGGTGTCTCATGTGTTCATGTTATTTCTCTTATGCTTGCAATATTAATTACCGTTAATGTCTTACAATCTAATAAAAGTAATTCACACTCTGCATTTACCGAGATAGAGCATTTTCTATTTGTTTACCAAGTAACATCAACAATCATTTTTCTCAGTGTAAATTTTATTGTTGACATCTAAGGAATTTGGGATTTATTTTAGTTACTTCACCCCCCCTCTTAGTTACTCCTATATTTCAAAAAATTTGTATCAAATCTTTTAGTGCTTTCAGGGAAGGTTTCAAGGACCTAAGCTAAAGATCAAGATGTCTTACAAGAGAGAGATTCCAAAGTTAAACAGAGACAACTTTTCAGCATGGCAGGGACTCATGAGACTTCATCTGGCCACCATTAGTGATTCATGTTTAAAATACCTTGATGAAGAATACAAAACTCCTATTGGTACATTATCTATTGGAGATCTTTCTGAGAAAAAGAACCATAACATTATGATGATTGATATTGCATTTGCTCTAGCTATGATGAATTTGATGAAATCAAAGACTATGAAATTACTTTTGATATGTGGAACAAGCTAAAGGACATCTATGGTGGTGATGAAAATGTAAGGAGAGCCAAAGTAGAAAGCCTTAGAGGACAATTTGATTAGATGAGAATGAGAGAAGATGAGAATGTTGCCAAATATGTGGAAAGAATCAAAGCTAGTGTTAGTGCAATCAGAGCTTCTGGGGGAGAAATAAAAGAAGAAATTGTTGTAAGTAAAGTTCTTAGAACATTACTTCCTATATATGCAATTAGAGTATCTATTATTCAAGAAAAGAGGTGTGATCCAAATCACAAGTTAAGTTTGGATGCCTTAGTAGGAAGATTGACAGCTTTTGAGCTAGAGAACTTTGACAATTATGATCCAACTTCCAAAAATGTTGAGTGTGCATTTGAAGAAAAACTTTCACTCAAAGAGAAAGGCAAGAAAATAAAGGACATTCAGTTAGAAAGTGAAGAGGAAATAGAGGGAAGCTCAAATAGTGATCTTGAAGTTTTTGAAGCTTTACTTGCAAAGAAATATTCTAGAGGAAGAGGAAAATACAAAGGTAAAGTTCCCCTAATCTATTTTTCATGTAAAGAAATTGGTCATAGACTAGTACATTTGACCTCATTTTTTGACCACTATTGGTCAAAATTTTGACCCAAGTTGGTTGAAATTTGGACCAACCAATTGGTTGAAGTTTTTCTCGTCAAAATTTTGACCAACTTACTGGTTGGTCAAAATTTTAACCAATTTGTTGGTCTAAAACTTTCTAGAGCTCTGGTGTAATTTCTACCAAGCATTGGTAAAAACTTTGACGAATGCTTGGTCAAAAACTACCAGGTATTGGTCAAAATTTTGACCAATGCTTGGTAGAAAACTTCTAGGCATTGGTCAAAAACTTCCAAGAATTGGTCAAAATTTTGACCAATGCTTGGTCAATTTTTTTTGAGGCATTCTATAAAATAGTTCACATGCCTTGCCTATGATTTGACATTTTGCATGCATCCTGCACACTCTCATCCTGATTATGGATTACAAAGAATGATCTAAAATGATGATGCTAAAAAACACACACAATCAAATCCAAAACGAACTTGCATCACCAATGAATTGTGGAAATCTGATATTGTTAATTTTTCCAACTTTAAGAATGACAAAGCCAACTTTCATTCAGATCAAGGGTAAGTATCCTTTTGGTGATAGTGTCGTGATCTTCATACATTTGACTATAATAAGGAATTGTATGTTCCTTTGTTACTCATCTATTCACCTAGAATGATAGAACATCACTTTCAATATTCTCTATAGTGTATATGACCTTGGGAACCCAAGGACCAAAAAGAACCAAAAATATGAAGAAACTCTAGTTGGAGAAAAAATGTTATCCAGCAATGCAAGAGGGTTTCTTTTGAGCTCCCTTTCATGTTGGGATGTACTAGGTAAGAACACTTTCAGGAAAGTACTAAGTCCCTCTCAATGCTACACATTAGTGCTGTGGGGCAAACCAATAGCTCCTTCATTGATAATTACTAGGATGACTCTAGCACTAAGGATTTTCACTTTTGCATTTTTAAAATTATCACAATAGAGGCAGAGAAGTAGGCCTAGGGGGTCACAATTATAGAAAGAAATGGACCAATCATGCATTTAGAAGTACTGCATCATCACAAACAAAGCTATAGAAACAATCTCATCATGAGCCAAATGTTATAGGAAGAAGAAGAATGCAAAGGAAAATCCAACATCAGAGGGATGTACTTCAAATCAAGGTACACAAGTAAATCCATTTTACTAGATGGCTGAAATGTATGCTATATAAAGTGGATCAACATGCATCATACTTTAAGTTTTCAATATAGTAAAAGGAATGATGATGCACCAAGCTTCTAGCATGGTAAAGATGGATTAGTCAATACCATGAGATACTTTTACCATGTTGTGAAAAGAGATAGAGAATAATGCTACATTTTTAGTACAACATAGCAGATCAGCCCCAATGATGCTTCCAATCAGCATGCTATTATGAAGGCAAAGGAAATGATGCTTGTAGACCTTCACACATGCATGTACATACAATAGTTTTAGAAGAAGCATACATACATGCATGCCTAAAAGACTAAAGCATGTTCATAATGATGATATTGTTGCCTCATGAGCACAAATAGCATGGTGGTGAATAAAGTACAATGTTGAAAGTACATAGCAAGATATGGATGCATCCAATAGTGTGGAGCCAACACAATGGAGGCATGCACATATAGGCTATGGACATCATCAGAATAGTCTATTTAGCATCTCAAGGAAAGTAATGCTAAATAACATGCATCATAGTGCAAATAGTGGTGAAAGCATACTATCACATATGCAAGCCTAGGGTTTCAATTGAAGCAATAATGGAGTATTGTGGATCTACAATGTTAACCACTTGGGCTTACAATCTGAGCATGAAATATTAAAATAATGTGAGTGGATTCATGATAATAATCTAACAAGTTTAACATGCAGCCATTGGTAGTGAAGTAAAGTGCATGCATGCACATACAACAACAAATGCATATGAGAAGCTAAACACATCAAATTCTGTGAATTTGAAGCCATGAAAAGCATATAAGCCATAGTAAGCATCTCTGTATAAAAATATGGTTTTTCCTTGCATTAGAGCCTCTATTCATGCATCAAAATTGTGAGCATGTAAATCTGAAATAAAAGTACAGCAACACCATACAATGGAACTATGAGTATGATGACACAAAGAATTAAATAATCCAAAGAGATCACAAGATTCCTACTCAAAGAGGGCATGAACACATTATACAACCCATGTCCCATATGTAGATATGCAACAAGAAAGGTAATCCAAATGCATAGATACATCTACAGGAAAGCTTCAAATGTATGTTGAAGTAGTAAGCATTTTCATTTGTCCAAAGCAATCATAAGCTACAACAACATGAAAAGAACAACAAAGCATTACTCTCTAGATCAAGCATGCATTATGATCCAAGAGATCAATAACAAGCAAATAAATTGTATTCATATTGCAAGATAAATTTTGAAGCCTTCCACGAACCTCATATAGGTCGCGACTCATTCTCTAGCCATGAGCAAAGAAGAAATGAAGTAAAACACAAGTATGTTGGCTACTCTCTATTTCCTTTGAGAGGGATCAAAGAAACACAATAAAGAAATGCATCTACAACCAAGACAATGGTGCCCTATTCTTCATAATGAAGACAATGGGCTATACAAAACCCCACATGCATTCAAGCAAAATCAACAACAAATACAAAGAAAGATGTAGGTTGTGGCCTTATTAAGAAGCCCTTTAGAAGATCAAACCCCCATATACATGAATGGAGAATTCAAGTGTAGATTGGTTACGAGCGACCAAATTCACCAAATGTATCAGCATTGCAAGCATGAAATCACTATACAACCGCAGCTTTAGCAATTACAATGGTGTTGTATATGAATGTGGAACATAAAAATTTCTCAAGCATATAACATCAAGATCCAAACCACAAGCCACAAGTGCCAAGGGATTAGAAGAACCCTTCAAATACATAAGTAAAGAAATGATTCAAACAACAATTGCATTCATGGAATCAATATACACCAGTGACCTCAATTGCTTTCCATTTTCCAAGTTAAAGGATCAAATGAGAAAGATAAAGCAATTGAATCCCTACCTTATGCATTAAGCCTTGCTATTTCCAAATCTAAACTTCCAAAAGAATGATCACCTCCTCTTTAGAATATCAAGTTTCCAACTCCAACTGTGAGTAAGCTAGGGCAAAACCAAGGCATTGAGTTTTTTGTTTGGTGATGGCGCATCATCTCCAACTCTAACAAAACACAAATGATCTCGTGCATGCATGAAAAACAACAAACTGGAAATGTTTTTATTTTTTACATCTAAGCCCCGTGTTGGTCAAAATTTTGACCAACACAGAGCTTAGATGTAAATAAAAGAAATTTTTGCCTTCTACATTTCAACCAACCTAAAAAAAATTAGTTGATGGTCAAAAATTTTGGTAGAAAAATGAGGTCAAAAGTAGTAGTGATATTGTTGCCAGGTGCCCAAATAGAGAAAGCAAGGATGAGAAGAAGAGTCACAAGTACAAAGGCAAAAAGGATTTCAAAAATCACAAATCATACAAGGACAAAGGTAAGAAGACTTGTTTTATGGCTAAAGATTCTAATAACAGTGAAGATGAGATAGTATACATTGTTGTAAAAGATGAATCTGATGAAGAAGAAGAAAAGATGGCACTTATCTCTCCTATTTGTAAAAATGACACATAGATCATAAATAGTGGATGCTCACATCATACGACTAGAGATAGAACAAAATTTGAACACTTTGAACACTATGACGTAGGTAGTGTAAGGTTTGGAAATAATGAACCTTGTTGCATAAAAGGGAAAGGCCAAATCTCATTAGCCAAAGAACTTGTATGCAAAAATGCCTATTGGGTTGAAGGACTGAAACATAATCTACTAAGCGTAGCACAACTAATCAACATTAGATTCAAGGTAGAATTCATGCATAGCAAGACAAGACTGCTAGATGACAAAGGGAATCTGATTGGATTAGGCAAACAAACAAGAGGTAACCTATTTTATCTTGATCATGGTAATTGCTCATGTTTTATTGCTCAAATAGAAGAAAGTTGGTTATGGCACATAAGACTATGTCATGTAAACTTTGATATATGGTCAAGATAAGTAAATTCAGAAAAGTAAGAGGTATCCTTAGTTTGAAGAAACCAGATATTGGTTTATGCAAAAATTGTCAGATTGGCAAAATGAGAAAGACTAGTTTTAAGAGAAAAACTATCAGTCTGAAGATGTCTTGAAAATTGTGCATACTGACCTATGTGGACCCATTGTAATAGAAAGTTATAGTGGAGAGAAACCTTTTATTCTTTTTGTTGATGACTATTCCAGAATGATGACTATTATGTATCTTAGAGAAAAGTCAGAAGCATTTGAGAAATTCAAATGGTATCTAGCAAGAGTAGAAAAAGAAACTAGAAAAAGATTGAAATGCTTAAGATCAGATAGATGTGGTGAATTCATCTCCAATGAATTCAATAAACTTTGCATTGAAAGAGGAATTAAAAGACAAGTATCAGCCCCTGGTACTCTTGAGCAAAATAGAATAACTGAAAGAAGAAACAAATCTATCATAGATTGTGCAAGGACTCTAATGATTGAAAAGAATGTTGCTATCAAATACTGAAAGGAAGCCATCAACACTGCAGTTCATACTTTGAACTGAGTACAATTGAAGGACTCACATAAAACTCCCTATGAATTATGGTATGGCTAAAAACCCAATGTAAGTTACCTAAAAGTATTTGGAAGTAAATGTTATATCTTGAAAGGGTGTAGAAAATGCAAGTTTGATGTGAAAGGTGATGAAGGTATATTCTTGCAGAAGTAAGGCATATAGATGTTTGAATTTATCTACTCATAAAATCATAGAAAGTGCACATGTGAGAATTGATGAGTTTGTAGAAAAGACTAAAGAAGAAAGCAAAAGGGAACTAGAAGATTACAGAAGATTTGTCTATTTCAAACTTGATACATTGTTAGGAACATCTAACAATAAGGAGACTTCACCTCCCGAGTCTTCCATAGCTACTGAGTTGCAAGAAGTGCAAACCGAGTCACAAGGACCCAAGCTATTGAGCCAATGCATACCAAATCTGAATGACCTGAGCCAGAAGTTGAGATTCAAAATGAAGACAGTGCAATTCATTCAAAAGGTAAAGAACCTGTATTGGCCAACTATGTCAGAAGGCATCATACACCTGATCAGATTATTTGAGATAAATTAGAAGGTACTGTGATAAGAAGTAAGATAAAAGGTACATGTTTACTTTCTTATTTTGAACCTAGAAGTGTTAAAGATGCATTGGAAAATGAAAGTTGAATTGAGGCTATGAATGAATAAATAGAGAAAATAGAGAAGAAAAAAACTTGGACCCTTGTTCCTAGGCCTAAAGATAAAAATGTAATTGGAATAAAATTGGTATTCAAAAATAAGCTAAATGAAGATGGATATGTATCAAGAAACAAAGCCAGATTAGTGTGCAAAGGCTATTCTTAAGAAGAAGGAATTGATTATGGTGAGACTTTTTCTCCTATTGCAAGATTAGAAGGTTTTAGGACCTTACTTGCATATGCAGCACACAAAGGATTCAAAGTATATCTGATGGATGTTAAATCTACATTTCTTAATGGTATTGTTGATGAAAAAGTCTACATTGAACGACTAGAAGGTTTTGTTCATCCAGACAAAAAGGACATGGTTTGCAAATTACACAAAGCACTGTATGGACTGAAAAAAGCTCCTAAAGCATGGTATGAAAGGTTACATAACTACCTTATACAGATTGGTTTTCAGAGAACTAATGATAACAATAGTTTGTATATCAAGGAAGGACCAAATAACAAGATTGTATTGGTAGAGATATTTGTGGATGATACTCTATTTATAGGGAATGGTGATCTATGCAAAGAATTTTTAGAAAAAATGAACAAAGAGCTTGAAATGTCCATGTTTGGTGAGATAAAATTCTTTTTTCGATTGCAGATACAATAGAACAAGAATGGTATCTACATTACTCAATCTAAGTATATCAAGGAGATACTCAAGAAGTTTGGAATGGAAGATTCAAAGTCAGTTGTACCAAAGATGATGATTTCAAAGAGGTAGATTAGACCTTATATAGATCAATGATTGGAAAATTACAGTATGTAGTTTATACAAGGCCTAATATTGCTTTAGCAGTTGGGATAGTGGCAAGATTCTCAGCTAAACCAAAAGAAAATCATATGATGGCAATCAAAAGAATCTTGAGATATTCAAAAGGTATTGAAGACTATGGTTTGTGGTAAAAACTTGGAGGAAACTTAGACTTAAAGGTATCCATTGATGTTGATTGGGCAAGAAATCTTGATGACAGAAAAAGAACGAGTGGTGGAGCATTATTTCTTGGGAAAAGATTGCTATCTTGGACAAGTAAGAAGCAAAACTGCACATCCCAATCCAAAACAGAAGCAGAGTATGTAGTAGTAGCAGTGAATTGTTATAACATTGTTTGGTTTAAACAATTCTTGGGAGGCATGAAGGTTGAGATCAAAGAACTAGTTTTCATGTTTTGTGATAACACCAATGCAATTAACATATCAAAGAACCCAATGATTCATTCCAAAATTAAGCACATTGCTATAAAATATCATTTTGTTAGAGAATTGGTGCAGGGCAAAGAAATTAGATTGGAATATGTTCATAGAAAAGAACAAATTGCAGATATATTTACCAAGCCATTACCTAAGGATGCATTCTTATATGTAAGAGGTGAGCTAGGGGTCATTCCCCTATTTGAAGCTCACCAAATGAAGTTTTAGTGATGCATCAACATGAACCAAGTTGAAAATCAATTAGTTGATGCAGCATAGTCAAGATATTATTGCATATGAATCATTACTCAAGGTACATTGATACTAATTTGGTATGTGTTATCTTTGGCATGTGTTGTCAAAGAGGGAGAAGATTATTGGTATATCTTTGAAATTTGTTTATATCTTTCTGAAGGAGAAGTATATTGTCATAAAATTTATGTAATTACTTCACAAAGGGAGATTACTACATGAAAGAAGAAAGTTTTTCTGAAAAATATAAGAGGGAGAAACTTTCTATCAGGGAAAGTCTTGTTCTCAAATTTCATTGTACTATGACATGTGTTGCCATCAATGCCAAAGAGGGAGATTTTTGGATTGTGTGTTGTCTTTGATATTACATGAATGTCATATCAGTTGTTAGTTAGTGCTTACTAAGCTCACTTGGTCAACAAGATAGTTTTCTTTGTCTACCGAGCATTCCTAAAGTTTATCCTGTGAAGAGAGTGTCTACTGAGCTCACTCGAGTGTCGAAGGAAATTATGGTAGAAAGTAGTGTTAACCGATTTCACATGGTTAAAAAAAAAAGGATGGATAGATTCAGTGTTCACCAAGTTCATTTGGTTGCCCAAAGATTTTTGCAAGTTCATAGTGTTAACTGAGGTTCTATTAGTTAACACAGGAAATCTTCTCACAACCAATGTTTACCGAGCAGGGTCAGCCAATGAAGGATTTTTTTATCTTCACATATGAAGCTTAATTATTTTAAGTATTGTTTCTAGCCAACTATGATGATGAATATTGGTGATTTTAATTTGTATTGAGCCAACTTGACAATCTAGAAAGTATAAATAAAAGGTCAAGTTGAGATTTCTAGTGTGTGTGCAAGTGTGTTGATTGAATTGAGAAGGAAAGAGTGAGAGAAAAATTGAAGGATAAGTAGGTATCCTTGTGGAGTAGAAAAAATATTATTCAATCAGGAAGGATCAAGTATGAACCAGAGCAGAGATTTGTAATCAGCAATTCAGTTGCATCACAATCAGGTCATTTCATTGTTACTCTCTAACCATTGTAGCAGTGATCTAAAATCTCTTAACAGAGTTTGTTTAACAACCAATTGTAAATCCTCTAACAAGGTGAAAAATCCATTGAATTTTTTTAATACCTCTCATAAGGCCACTCCTAACAGGGTGATTAAATCCTCTAATAAGGTCACACCTAACAGTGAGTTTTGTAACCTCTAACTAGGTTGGCTCCTAATAAGGTTCACTTCAAAAGAGTAAACAACAGTAACTAGTTACATTGGTGGTTTTTCCCATATTGGGTTTCCACATTAAATCTAGTGTCTCATGTGTTCATGTTACTTCTATTATGCTTGCAAGATCAATTACTATTAATGTCTTAAGATTTGATAAAAGTAATTCACACTCTGCATTTACCGAGTTCCAATATTTTTTGTGTTTTTACCAAGTAACAACAACAACTAGTTTTCTTAGTGTAAATTTTATTGTTGACATCTAAGGAATCTTGGATTTATTTTAGTGGTAATTGATTCACCCCCCCTCTCAGTTACTCCTTCTATATTTCCAACATCCTAAACCTATTTTGCATCTTTTCTTTGAATGCTTCAAAATAATTATCCATGATACAATCAAAATTCTCGCCCATTTTTGTTATGTATTTATTTATTTGATATAATACTAGAACATCCTTTCTCCATACAACATATCCTTTTGAAGGGAAAAACTTCTAAATGTAAAAGAATAAACATGTAAAAAGAGAACCAAACTTACATGAATTGTTCTTTGACACTTGGATGCTCTCCATGTTTTTATTGAATTGGTTCAACATCAGTGCAACAAGGTTGAAAGATAAATTATTCTTTACCACCTTGTATGCAAGATCAATAGCTTCACACAACACGTTCAACTGACTTGAGCTATATATTTTGTGAGCAATCACATGGATTCCAAACTTTTTCTCCATGTCTATTATGCCACTCAACTTCATGCCTCTTCCATCCCACTCAACAAGAGTTCACTTAGCCAATTCAACCCGACCTAGGGTTTTGGTGATCTTTTCTTTATTTAACATTGGTAGTCCAGTGATTCTGTGAATCATTTTATTCATTAATTGAATAGGTTGATCAACCATAATTTACTATTATGAATATAGATTAGAATAAGTCTGATCCATTTTACTTGAAAATCCCTTGGCATATGTGAAATATGAGTCAAACCTTTGGTTTCCAAATGTTGATGTTTGGGCTTCAATACACCATCCACACATAATTCATTGAATGTCTCATTTATTTCTTGAGTACTGAGTTCCTGAATAGAATAGTGGTAGAATGAATAAAAATCATGCATGAGTAATACCTTGGGTAGAATTTCAGACTAAGCACCAACTAGGTCGAGTGCCTCTGTAATCGCCACACTCAACTTGAATATATGTGCCTTGTAATTGACTCCTTGGGCTAACATTTCATAACCTTTTTTGACTTTCCTACTTAATGATGTCATGCTCGGTAGGGTTTCTAAAAATGTAAGAGATCTTTAACAACAAATACTAAAATCAGTCAAGGGCTCTGAATTTTCTCTTCACTTTGTGCTCTAAAAATTCACAGTGAAATTATGCAATTGATTTCTTCTTTTTAACAAATTTCTTATTTCTAATCACCATTAATGCTTCATACTCATACACACTTAGTGACAAACTGTCCTCCACTTGGTTTGGCTTTTAATGTTTAGGAGACATGAATAGCTTAGTGGAGTCACCATCACTTAGTATCTTCATCCAATGTTCTATTGTATCCTAACCTCGCTTGATAAGGTCTTGCAATCCGACCTAGCTCGATAACATCTATCATTACTCAGTGATTCTTGTGCATCTTGAATGCTGATATGGATCTTTCTATTAGCTAGTTGGAATTGATGTTAGATAACTTATTCTGAATCATTGTTCCAGTGATCTCCATATGGAACTAAGTTGAAATGATTGTGCCACCCAACTCATTAACTTGGGTGTCATTCACTTCATGATTTTGGCTTACATTACCTAGAGATTTTGGTACCCATTGCTACCTCATTTATTTTTTGATATTGTCAACTTTGGCTTTCTTTTCATTTTCAATTCTTCCTATGTTCATATAGTTCTTGGAAAAATGTCCAAGTTTTGTACAAATAAAATATCTCTTTTATAGTATCTCTTTTCCTCGTATGATGTTTCACACAGTTTTCTCCAATGTGTCCAAGTGACATCTACACCATGTGTTGTAATCCCACTTCTTGGTTTTGTACTTTGAAGATTTGTGTCCTTGTTTCTTGTAATTCTGACACTTTCCTTCAAACTTAGGTTTCTTTGTGCATTTACTTGCTCTATGACCATGCTTGTTGCAACTGTAACACTTTCCATTAAATTTTTCTTTACCATTGCTCCATCATTTGTTTGATGTATGACCTAACTTAACACAATGATTGTAAGTAGACCTTTTGTTCTTTTGAGCTTCTTGCTAAAATGATTTGTAGTGCCTCTTCCATTTGACTTCTATAAGTCATCTTGATGGATGCAACCTTTTTTTATCTCTCCTTGAGTAGGGATCATGATTATGACCATGAGTGGTCTACACCATTGAGGCGATTGGATTTATGTTTTATATCAGTTTCTTTGATTATTCTTATGACCAATTTATGAGATAATGTTGTGATTTATGGCTTATTGAGGTTTGTACCAGTGTTTACCAGGATTGATGTGGTATCATGATCTTATTTTGTGATTACACTGAGATGTATGCAGAGATTGCACTGTGTACTATTACCATGCTACACTGGACTAGGTTCCATAGCAGTGATTAGTCATGTTTATGACTATGTTCGCTTATGTGTTTTAAGTGTCTTTTCATGTTGTGTAAACTACCATTATTAAATTCTTAAGTAATTAGAAATAGACTGTCCATGTTGGATTCATTAGTTATGTACTATAAATATTTACCTTGTTATATTTTGATCCAAGAGACATTTGTTACTCATGTTATGTTTACTTTTGAGATGATCTGAGGGTCAAATGTCATACTTTGATTTTAGTATCATAGATGTTAGACTACTATGATGTTTAGTTGATCATATTGCATAATGATGCCATTTTGAGATGACAGTGTGTTTTATGATGATATTTGGTTATCCGATATTTGGACATATCTCTGATTATGTTATGTGGTGGATTTAATGTTATGAGTATTTAGTTTATTCTTTCTTCATTATGCTTTATACGAATGTGAGTGATGTAAATAGATTATTTCGATATAATTGAATAAATGGTTAAATTATTTATTTAATACATTTATTGCTTTGACTATGTTATTATATGTAATTGGACTTGATTATGTTGTTCAGTGTGTAGAATTTATATCCCTGGCAGTGGCACATAGATTTTCTTGTGTGGTTGACGTATCCTTATTTTTATTTTTTAATTAATCCTTTTCGTGATTCTTAAATCTGAACTCTTTTGCATTATGTGATTAGACCAATGAGGGTGTTTGTGCATTTAGAGGTTCACATCATCATGAAAGTTGGTAAGAAAATTAATATGATTTTGGGGTTTTTGGAGTTTATTTTATTTTATTTTAATATCTAGTAGCTTTTCCATAGATGAATTCCTATTACTAGGAATAACCTATTTTTGTTTGGGTTGATTTGGGGTTTAACTAGGTTGGTCGGTTATTTGCCCTAATCGATTATTCACTCGAGAAGTGAATAAGTATCTAAAAGAAATTTAATTCCTCACTTCTCACTTTTGAATTAGAAAGTTTGAGAGTAAAACTCAAAATCCTCTGCATGAAGATTTACTATTTTGTTCATTGTGGGAGCTACAGGTGTGGGATCGTTGTGAGGTTGGTCTCATTGGATTTAGTTTGGGGAGACCTTAGATTGCTACGATTTTCACCTACTTATGTAGGATTTTCATTTTATGGTTCAGATTTTCATTTTTCCCTTTTTGTTGTGAGGTAGGGATCTCCCGTTTTATTGTTTCTACTCCATTTTAGCTTCTATTTTTGTTAGCCATTTGTTAGGAGGCTAGGAACTAGTGTTCCCCTCTGTTTCTATTTGCTGGTTCTGCCTAATTGGTCGGGTATGAATATTTTTACTATTTTTGGGATGGGGTTTGGGTTTTCACACCGTTATGATGGGCATTTTTGCATACAGTGTTCAAACCCAAATTTTATTAGATTTTTGGGAGTTTTTGTGCCCAAAGACCAAATGGGTTTTAATTTTTAAGTTTTCTAATTTTTGGAGTTTTTACCTCATTTTGTGTGCCACCTAGTTTTTTCAAGTTTTCTTAGTATGATGTTGGTCATGGACATGGATCATCCATTGGATATCATTCAAGCCATTGTTACACTTTTATGTTTGTATTAGGATGCATGCCACATCTATACTCCCAACTTTGTGTTCGGTTGAGTGATTTTATACCTACTGATATTGTTTCTTTTGGACCTTTGTTAGTGTTTCGTAGATGCTAAGATTTGCATAGAATTCATACTCTTGGATTGAGGTTGGTTGAGCAAGTTCATTATGTTTGGTCTTGTTACTTCATTGGGATTTGTGTAGAATCCATACTCCCAGATTAAGGCCGATTGAGTGAGTTCACGATGTATGGTTTTATTGTTCTTTGAGATTCGTGTAGAATTTATTGTCTCAATTTTTTTTTTAGTTAAGTGATATTTTTCTTGTGTTCTCATCTAGTCCTTGTGTTGCTATCTTTTTGATGGTGTTATGCCACACACAAGTATGTGCGTGTATATTTGTTGGGTGACTTACAAGGCTTGATCTTTTGTGGTACTTTCAAAAGTTATGATCATTGGGGTTGGGTTGGGAATATGCATGCCTATGAGCACTCATCACTAGATGAGCATGGGTAGGGTAGGGTAGCATATGGAGGGGGCTTCTATCTTGTATCCTAGAGATCATGGCACTATAGGTTGATAGAGGAAGTTTTAATCAACCGATAACTAAAGAAAATGTGTGAGTGGTAATAAAACTTAAGAAAATAAAATATATACGTGGGGCCCTCCATTGAGGAGTTGAAACACATGATCCAATCTTGGGCTTGTCGATGCCAAGTGACTCTCCATATGTCATCCCCGACTTAGTATCCCATTGAGTGTTTGACTAGGACCAGTGGTACTTGCATTGTCAATGTTCTCTTGGTTTCAGTCATCATACTATCTAACATAAGTGTTAGCCATGGATGTTTATTTGTGTGTGTTTGTCATTGGATCATTATCTCCATCATTACAGTAGGATTGGACCTATTGGTTCCATGTGGTTGGGAGGTGTAGCGACTATACCATTGCTAAGGACCAATGTATAGAGACGGTTCTTTGACCTAGTGTGACCGTTGCTGGATGTTTTCACTTGGTACTTTAGGTTCTAGAGTATGCTTTCTTGTGATTTATGCTCTCATTGGAATGCTTGGATATCATGTTTAGATGATGTTAGTTTATTTTGTGTATTCCTATATTATGATGTTTAGCATATGATTAGATGATGTGAATTGCTTCATTGGAGTATCTATTGCTTTGGTTTAGCATGTTATAATTCCTATATTATGATATTTAGCATATGATTAGATGATGTGAAATTCTTTGTTAGAGTATCTATTACTTTGGTTTATCATGTTAGATTTTCTATTTTTATGATGTTTAGCATATGATAGATGATGAGTCTGATTTGTAGGATTATCTTATGCTTTACTTTTAGCATGTTAGATTTTCTTATTCTTATGTTGTAGCACATTTTAGTAGTGATGTTCTCATAAGATAGCTTTGACGATTTAGTTAGTGGTTTGGGATATTACACATAGGGGATGGATAGGACCCATGATGGTCTTATGATGTTATTAATATTTGGAAGGAATCACGTACTTAGTTTGGTTGTTCAATTATTGTGATGTTACTTTTGTACACTATGATGTTGCTTTCAGTATGCTTTTTTAATACTATGGTTTAGATGGATGGGTGTTTTTTTTTTTTTTCATGGCATTTTATTGTTTATGTACTCAAGTTTTTGTTCCTTGATCTATGTGGATCCAATACTCCCTGATGTGGAGGAAATTTATTTCCTATCTTTTTACCTTTATTTTTTTGGCTTGTTGATTTGTATCCTCATGTGAAATTGTACTTTCTCATGCGAGAATGCAAATGTTTGCATGGTGTGTTGGGTTTCCTTGTGCAGAATATGTTGAATCCTAACACAAAAATCCATACTAGTTTGGATGTTTTAACGCTTGGGCCAAGCATGTCCTCGCACGAGATGGTGTTTCCTCACATGGTTTAGTCTACTTTCTCACGTGAGACTAGCAGTTGTTATTCACTTGCACGAAAAATATGGGGCCTCTCCAATATTCTTTAGAGAATGCAACTTGGACTTTTGAGTACCCTTTAGGAATTCTTGTGGTTCTATGCTTTGATAGATTAAATATTTTTGTATTCTGATGTTGTCTTTGGTTTTCATTCTCGAGTTTGTGTTTGTCAGTTTGGTAGTGGACTTTGGAGATTTTTTGGTTGACAAAAATGTTCGTGAAGTCTTCCATTGCGATTTTTGTGATCCTTGTATGTTGTTATCATGTGAATTCATACTTGTAAAAAAAAAAATCTTGACTTGTATTGAATCCTTGTTCCAAGGGTCTCCAATTAGGGCATTACATGATTCACCTTCTTCTATATATTCTAATCTCGCTTTGCCTTTGTGTCTATACTAACTTTTCTCATTCAATTGATCCATGCTTTCTTGATATTTTATTGGTTTTCTTTTCAATATTGAGATCATTCTATAGTCTTTCATTTTTTGTCCTTAGATTGATAATCTCTTGATTTGCATCATTGAGTTTATCAATAAGGTCTGCTTGCTGAAGGGATAGTTGTTGAATTTCATTGTCCTTTTCTTCTATCACTTCTTTGGTTGTCTTTTTCTTCCATGACTTCACATAATCTAACTAATTATATTTCTTGTTCTCTTTTCACCTTTTTGACTTCTTCCTTAAGATTGGAATTCTTCTCCAATAGGTCTTTGATTGCTACATCAGCTTTATCTAAATACATTTCTAGACATAAGTCTTCAATTATATTTTCAATGCAGAGATTATCATTCATTTTTACTACAAGATCTTTCTATCTTTTCAATGATTGAGAGAGTTTCTCCTTTCCTCTCTTGATTTTTCCAATGGCCAATTCTAGATCCAACTTTTCATTCTCAATAGCCTTATCTATCCTGTATACTTCCATTACCTCTATTCTTATCTCAAGCTATCAAACTTCTTTAGTGAGAACCAATAGCTCTGATACAAATTATTGGAAATATAAGGTAGGGTAGGTTATTGAGAGGGGAGGGGTGACTCAGGCACTAATAAATTTTTATCTTCACCAATTAATCCTTCATATTTTATTCTAATCTAATTGCATGCATGAAAGAATGAAATTAATAAAACATTAATAACACTTCGACACAAGATACAATGACCCTAAAACCTTCCAATTAGAAAGTAAAACTGGGGTGGGAATGATATCCACAAGATTTAGTACTATAGCATAAAGGCAACCTGTTAAGACTTACAATTGACCACTTTTGGTGATCTTCCCTGTTAGAAGAAATAATGACTATGAGGTCCACCTCGTTAAAGGATATACAAACATACATTGAAGTATGCACTTGATTAAGAGATTTAGAAAAATACTGTTAAGTCTACCTTGTTAAAGGATTTGACTAATGCACCTATTAGGATGAATTGATGGTTGATCTCTAATCTACATCTTTAATTTCTTGAATGAGATTCCTTGTATTGCAATGATCACCTGACTATGGTAGATAAATCATTTTTGTCCCTTATATTTCTTGTAGCCTTATTTAATTTTCACTTATCCACTTCTCAATAAAACACTTATGTGTTTGGATATGATATAATGCATTAAATATATATCAATCCAATTCATTATCTTCTAGAGTTAGCTACATCACCAAATTCATTATAATTCACAAAGTTAGCCCAAGTGTTGTAACTTGGGTTCTAAAGATAAACTCGGGGATGTTTTGATACATAGTAAACACTGTCAATGCTCAAAAAACTCTAGCACTCAGTTGAAGTTGAAGCTTAGTCCATACTAATGACTTTCAAGTAGCACAAACTAGGTCACCACTATGAACACTAAGGAACTTGGTAACAATTGAATCACTTGGTTGACACTGTAAGACTTGGTCAACAATAGATCCACTTCATTAAAACTGCGAGCTCAGTAGATACTATAGGACTTGGTTAACACTACAGAGCTCGGTTAACACTAGAGTCTCTATCACTTCCACTAACTAGCTCAATAGATACTGCTATGCTTGGGCTATATTGCAAACTATATTTGATGCTTGGTAGATACAATGTAGCTCATCATGAACTACAAACTATTTGTTTAGCTCGATAGAAACTATAGATCTCAGTACTAATGTAACCATTTGACTAAGTGTTGAGTCACTAATAGACAAATTGACCTTAATATCAATAGAAATTAGTGGAACAAGAAGAAATGTTGTGTGTTGTAAGTGTAACAACTTTGAACACATTAAAAGGAATTACAGGGCACCAAACAATCAGAATGAACCTAATTAGAGAAGGAGTACACCTGTATGTCAATTATGTAATAAATTTGGTCACATAGAGAGGTTTTTCAAAATGGATAAAAGGAACTTCAATAGGAACCCAAACTACAGAAGGAACAATGGCAGAAATGACAAAAGGAATGACAGTAGCAACAAAAGTTAGAAAGAGGTCACTTAAAGAGTATGTTGAAGAATTGAAGGAAGTATTTTTAAAAGCTAAAGATCCATCAAGTTCACATGCTGAATTAGAAAAACATTATCTTGATGCACTTGATGAGAGATTGAAATTAACCATAATGTGTGATTCATCTTACTTGAATTAGACACCCTGTTATTTGAAGATAGAGCACTAGAAAGTGAAATCAATAGTTAGAGATCAAATGAGAAGTTATGAAGTTGATAGAACATTAAGCTAATGATAAGGAAGCTCAAGTTAAGATTTCAATCCATTTGGAGATTGTATGAATTTTTAAGAATAGAAACAAGTTTGTTGGTTAATAGAGAATGGTTTCTACAGATTGTGTAATGCCCTGCCAAGGGATCCAAAGAATTAACCTAAAGTTTCACTAAGTTTGGTAGCATTTTTTTTAAAAAAATCATGAAAGTAAAAACCATCTACATCATACATATAATAATGGAAGCAATGGTAACAATTCAAATAAAAGTAAACATAAACATACATAACAGGTTACATTCTTTAAGGATCCCTTAACGTTGAATCACATCTAAATTAACTATTAATGAATCCATCTAATACTACCTCCACATGAAAAAAAAAAAAATTCCAACGTTCTTAAATTACATTTATGATTGCTCAATATCCACTGTACATTCCACAGTGTATGAAATGCTTAAAAGAATATACATGTGTGAAATAAAGTACATCACCATCCTATTCTAATCCATGATGCAAGTACAATGAAGTAAATGAAACCATATGTCATACATGAAACATCATCATCAAAAACATAATTGACTAAGTGTACAGTTCCTCCCAACCGTTAATAGCATCATTAGACCATCATGGGCCCTAGCCATCCCTCTATGCATAACATTCCAAATCACCGAAGAGATCATTGGTTATTAACATAGTAGGAATGTCACTCCTAAATCATACCACATCATATGCAGAAAAGAAATCTAACATGCAAAGTAAAGCATAAGATAACATCATCTAACATATGAAAATCATCAATATAAGGATACGTATCCACCATCATAATCCATGACTAGAATGAAGATAGATGCCAGCAAAGAATGCATCAGCCACAGTGTCTCAAATGGATCTCAAATGATAAGAGTGGAAAAGCACTACCACCTGACCATGTGGTACCTATATGGTCCACTCCCACCGCACTGAGGAGATAATCTCAAGTCCCAAATAGGATAAAAAATCATATAGCACAAATACTCTCTAAGTCCAGGAATTCTAAAAGTATACTAACTCAAAGGTTCATATCACAAACTGACATCTAATCCCAGAGGCACAACAAAGACATGTATGAAACCTACTATTCAAGTGGTAAAGTGTCATCACATGGATCATGCTAGAGTTACCCTAGTAGTCTCCTAATAGACCCCGACCCCTTGGTGATCCCTATACGGCCACTAGTATCCTCTCATATAGACGAGGCATACTACAGAATGCAAGGTTGCAACCAAGCATTCTCTCTACTCCCATCCTAGTCTATACTAGCACTCGAGGCATGGGCGAGAACAAAACAATTATCTTTTTAGGTTCATTAAGTCAGTATTAGGTGTGAATATTTTCACTTATTAAGACAACTTCCAATGAGTTACCCTGGCAGCCTCTTAGGGCCCCGACCCCCATTGCAAGCCACTTCCCGACACTACAAGTAGATAACCTACCCTAAGCTCATGGAATCATAAATCAAAAAATACCAAAATATAATGCAAAATATAAACATCAAATCTCCATGAGTGAACTGAAAAGTATCCATAGATAATCATGACCACAATAGTTCTCTATTGGCAACTGAAGGTATCCCTGATAATCACAATAATCATTGGCTCTTAACAAGCAACCAAAAAGTATCTCAAGGTAATACTGATCGAAGACTCCAAAATGGTTGAGTCAAAACATGTCACAACATGACATCAAATAATAATTCAATCCCATCAAAGTAACTGGGAAGTAATCCAATACAACTGATCGATAACTCATTAAAAGGTTACATATATCACAGCTTAAACAAGAAAATAGTAGCAATCAACATGCCATCACATAACCATGGTTGAGTTTAAAAGACATCATCATGACATCACAATCATAACCCCCGAGCCTTTGGTAGATGTCTTATAACTGGTCACCAACTAGTCAACCCAAAATCTCAAAATAGATAGCATAGAGAGAACACAAATGCAAGTACATGTTCTGTTTTCCTAAAATTACATAGTTGAATAAAATGTGGAGGTCTTAGTTTTCATTTTCAAGCATAGATATTGAATGGAGAAATATTTTGTACATTTTTCCTAACCCATGTGTTGTTTTGAAGAATAAAAGTTTTTCCCTCTAACTCTTAGAATTCAATTTTCTAAATGTTCTAGGAATATACGTTATACTTATTTTGATAATGAGTTATCATTTTTCAATAACTCAATTTACGATTTTGAGAAGGACTAAAATATTTGATAACTTAAATGTTGTAACTTTTAATTAACCTTAATTAGATTAAATTCTAATTAAGTAAATATATTAATTTAAAACTATATTATTTATTTTAAAATCTTAAATATTTAAAATTTCATTAACATTATATATATATACTAATAATATATATATAACAATTATTAATACACACACACACACACACACACACACACACACACACACACACACACACACACACACACACACACACACACACACACACACACACACACACACACGCACACACACACACATATAAAATCTATCAACATTTAACAATATTATTAATGTTTTAAAAGATCATAAAAATCGAATGTAAAATTTTTGATTTCAAACACAATTTATAAAAATGTTGCAATCAATATGTAATCCACTGTCATCCCTCTTTTAAAAAGAGCCGTGCGGCCTTGTACCTTGTCCCAAGGCCTGCGATGGCAGTTGCAGTACCTGTGATAGTGGTACAGTTGACCACCGACCAAAGGCCTCATTTATATATGGAAGGTGGGGGTAGGGGGTGGGTAGACCCGCCCCTCCCCAATAATTTTATTTTTTTATTAACATTTTTCTTTAAAAATGTTTTTCTCAAACACGGATCGCAATTCAGATTTTATAATGGAGTTTTTCGACTGCGATTTAATAAATAAATAAATATATATATATATATATATATATATATGCAGATTATTATTAAGTATTACAACATATATACATGTGTGTGTGTGTGTGTGTGTGTGTGTGTGTGTGTGTGTATGCAGATTTGCATGATTTTAAAAGAAAGAGAACAACACATAGTTTTTAAAACAAAAAGGGTTTTCTAATTTCTTAAGAATTTCCTTTAAAAATAATTGTTCTCTAAATTTTACCCATTAATCCTTCTAATAGAATTGTCCATATGCATCGGAAAACCCTAGCCCCATAGTTTCTTCAGATCTATGTATATGAAGTTTTCTCATTAAGATTTTAACTACCCATGACAAAATGCATACAACCAAAATATGGAAATCCTTAGAAAGCATTCAGAAGAAACTAAAAAGATAAGAAGTGCAAGAAGCGAAAATAACATAGGCCAAAATCACAAGTGTCTACCTGGACATTGATGCTAAATCACTTCTCCTCCGAATCTGCAAAGCAAGCTCCTTCCTTCTCCAATGTTCTTGGGTCCTCCAAAATGCTCCCTAAGCTTCTAGGAGTGCCCGAATATAAAGAACTCTTAGGAAGCACCTAGAATGTCTCTAGAAACAACCAGAAGGTGTTGCCAACTAAGCATGAGTCTTTTCCAACCTTCTAGATGAGTCACAAGGTTGTAGACACCATGTGCTTAATTTGTGCAATTAAGAGGTGCATTTACTCCTAGGTAGACTTATAACTTTTATTTTTATTCTTTTATTATTTCTATTATTATTATTTATTTATTATTTTATTATTATTGTTATTAATTTTAATTTCTTTTATTTAATTCTTTTTCTCAATTAATTCCCATTTAATTAATTATACTCAAAATATCTAAAGGTCATGATATTACATTGATTTTTCCCAAATAATTAACTTATTAATTAAATCTTTTAATTTAAGACTTAATTAATAGAAAATTCACCATAGACCTCCAAGATAAAATATGAAAACCCATCATAGAACAATCCATACAAAATCAGTCTAAAAGGTTAAAAATCATGAATTATGTCATTCGACACATTTGAAAGGTAAAGTATCTCGGATACTTGTCCTACCTCACTAGGACAAATGGTTTAGGGGTTTAGGATTTGGACTTGAGAATTTCTCTCCCTTCTCTTACCATTGAGATAGTGCGATAGGGTACGCTCATCCTGGAAATTCAGGAAAGTCGATACCTAGTACCTACAACCTGCATAAAATTTATGCATGTACATACAATATGTATATATGCTAAGCTAAATAGGCAATGGCAAGAAGTGGTGCATCGTGTAGATCTCGACTAGCAGGTGACTACGACTCTCTTCTTTAACCACATCAGAAATGCCATACATAAGAAAAAAACACACACACCATACACATGCAAGTATGGGGTAAGTATATATAATAAAACACATGTGATAATAACCATCTAACTAATCATCATCAATAACTAAAAGCAATGTAATAATCATCATGCATACATGAAATGTAGAGTCTAAGTAATCTCACCATACATCAACTGAATCCATAGCATAATATCTGATAGTCTCAAAACACTACTACTAACCATCATTATAAACTAGTCTAACATAGTTTGACAATAATAGAAACAATGTGTCTAGAAGAATGTGAATGAGGGCAGGCACTACATCCACCCCCCCTTGGATTAGGCTTACTCTTAGAAGCCTACAAACAAGTAGGGATATGACTCTTGTAATCTAGCTACTTCCTCCCATGTAACTGAAGAGTCATCAGTAGGGTCCCATTGGACCCCTACCTGCTCGATGGTTTGACCCTTGAGGGTCAACTCTCACTGCTCTAGAATATGAACCGGCTCCAAAGCTAGCTGCCTATCCTCTACCTACAAATGTATTCCAATCAAGAACATGTACAACATTAGGGATATACTACCTAAGTACTGAAACATGGAAAATATCATGAATGCGAGCTAGGCTGGGCAGTAAGTAATTGGTCCAATCCTCTCAAGAATCTCGAATGGTCCCACAAAATGAGGTGCTAGCTTTGAACCCTTTCTATATCAGATCAGACTCTTCTGTGGATGTACTCTCAAGAAAACCTTGTCTCCCACAAAAAACTACTTATCTATCCTATGTGCATCAGCATACTTTTTCTGTCTATCCTGTGCCATAGTCAAGTGCTCGTGGATATGCACTACCTGTTGCTCCATATCACAAACATCTCAGGACCCAAAAAGATGTGATCCTCAAGACTAACCCAACTCAAGGTTGTATGACAAGGACATCCATATAAAGCCTAAAATGTTGCCATGCCAATAGAACTATGATACCCGTTGTTGTAAGAAAACTCCACTAGGTAGAGATAGTCCTCCCAATGTGTCTGCCTATCCATCACATACATCCTTAACATATCTTCAAAAACCTAATTCATACTCTCTATTTGACCATCTATCTCTAGGTGATATGTCAAACTAAAATTCAATTGTGCTCCAAGCTCATGCTGTAGTGATGTCCAGAATGCAGATGTGAACACAAGATCCCTATCTAAAATGATCTTTCGGGGAATACCATGTAGTCTCACAATGTCACGCATGAAAACATTAGCTACAGAAGCTGTTGTGTAGGAAGACCTGATTGGTGAAAAATGTGCCACCTTAGTCAACAAATCAATGGTGACCATGATAGCATCATGACAATGAAAAATCATAGGTAATCCTACTATGAAGTCCATAGAGATGATGTCCCACTTCCATGAATGAATGAGATTTGGTTGCAAAAGTCCTATAGGGTGCTGATGTTCTGACTTGACTCTCTGACACTCAAGACACTTGGCCAAAAAATTAGCAATGTCTCACTTCATCCCAGAACAATAGAATAAACGTCGCAAATCAGCATGCATCTTCTTGACACTTGGATGTGCCGAGTAGGATGTGCGATGGGCCTCTACTAGAATCAAGGTGCAAAGATCATCCAATAATGGCACATAGATCTTTCCTAATTGCCTCAAAAGACCATCTGACTCTCAGACATAGCCTGCAAACTTACCTTCCAAAGGTCTTCCTGAATCTATTTCTCTGCACACTTCCTGGTACCAAGAATCTGTAGGAAGTGCCTGAAAAATCTGACTCCTCAAATCAACACTAAGAGTCATAGATGATATCACATGTCTCTTTCCACTCAAAGAATCTACCACCACATTCTCCTTTTTGTGAATGTACTTTACCTCGAAGTCATGCTCACAAATAAATTCCATCCATCGCCTCTGGTGAGCATTCAAATAAGGTTATGTGAAAATGTACTAAAGACTGCGATGATCACTATGTAACTTGAATCTGTGCCCCAACAAGAAATGTCTCCACCTTGTCAAAGCATGAACTACCACTGCTAACTCAAGATCATGTGTAGGATAATTTAGCTCATGATCCTTGAGCTTGCATGATTCATACGTAATCACCCGTCCATTCTACATCAAAACCACTCCAATCCCTTCTAGGGAAGCATCTGTACATACCATGAAATCACCTTTCAGATCAGGTACTGCTAAGATTGATGCACTGGTCAAAAGCTCCTTGAGCTTCTGAAATGCTTCCTTGCATTTCTCCATCCATAAAAACTTCTTTCCTTTCCTCTGAAGGGAAGTGATAGGATGTGCTATCCTAGAGAAGTTTTGGACAAATCTGCAATAATAACTAGCTAGACCCATGAAACTACAAATCTCTAACACATTAGTTGATGTAGGCCAATCTACTATTGCCTAAATCTTTGCAGGGTCTATAGAAATACCATCACCTGATATGACGTGCCCTAAATACTAAATCTCTAATTTGAAGAATTCACACTTAGCTGCATTGGCATAAAGCTAATTGTCTCTTAAGCATTGCAAAACCAATTGCAGGTGTTCCTCATGCTCCTTCTGAGACTTAGAATATATCAATATATCATCAAGAAACACAAGTACAAACCTGCCAAGATAAGATTGAAACATCCCATTCATCAAACTCATGAAAAATGATGGAGAATTAGTCAGCCCAAAAGGTACCACTATGAACTCATAGTGCCCATAGCGAGTTCAAAAGGTGGTCTTGTGAATGTCAGCTTCCTTAATGCGAAGCTAGTGGTATCCTGACTTAAGGTCGATCTTGGAGAATACTGTAGCTCCCTTGATCTGATAAAATAAGTCATCAATCCTAGGTAGAGGATACCTGTTCTTTATTGTCACCTTATTCAACCGTCTGTAATGAATACAAAGGTGCAAAGAACCGTCTTTCTTTTTCACAAAGAGCATTGGAGCTCCTCATGGTGACACAATAGGTCAAATGCTCCCTTTGGCCAAAAGTTCCTCTAGTTGAAGACACAACTCACCCAATTCCTGTGTAGTCATATGATAAGGAGCTTTAGAGATAGGCTCCGCTCCAGGAATCAGATCAATGCTGAAATCGATGTCCCTTTTTGGAGGCATGCCTAGAATCTCGCTTGGGAAGACATCTACGTACTCCTGTAAAATTGGGTGATCTAAAGTGTTCCTCATAGGATCTTCCTCATCGAAGTCATTTACCATAACCACAAATATCTAACATCCCTTATGGAAACTCTACTTCAATTGCATAGTAGAAATCATTCATAAAGATATAGGCCTTGGTATCCCAACAATCTTCACATCGTTCCCTTGGTCATCTTGACACAATATAATCTTCTTCCTGCAATCTATACTAGCTCTATGAGATCCAAGCCAATCCATTCCTAAAACCACATCATAAGAACCAAGGGGTATAACCCGAAGGTCAACTGTAGTATCAAAACCTCCTATACTAAGCCCACACTTATAAACTAAAGAATCTGTGGAGACCTTAATGCCTGAGGCTAGTTCCACTTGCCAACCATGATCTTGCTTCACCGCCTCCAACTTACACTTAGCAACTATAGATGGAGAAATAAATGAATTTGTAGCTCTTGAATCAAACAAAATTGAAAGAGGTGTACCTCGAATAGCCCCTGTGGTTTCAAACACTATCCCTTGATGGTCTGCTTGACGATGATTTATCGCTACAAACATTCTATGAGCTTTGCTTGCATCCCCAACTGTAGGCTCAAAAGCTGTTGGCCTAGGGCCTGAATACTGAGGTGCTCACTGTGGAGAGTGAGTTGCAAAATGTCCAACCTACCCACATAAAAAAATCCTGTATTTCTGCCAGATCCTCTCCCCATAGGTGGTGTATTTGACTGTTGACAGTTATTCTTGCTAACAAAAGATTGACTGCTTTGAGCTGGTTGATTGGGTTGATTCCATTTATTGTGCTGAGCATTGCGGTTGTTCTTGGAGTTAGAACCTCTGCCACCACCTTGAACCTGAGAGTTTGATCCCTTCTACTGCTGTGTCTGCTGAGACTGCTGCTAATACTATTTCCCCTTAGAAAAAGGAGGCTTCCTATTTCCACCTGAGTTGTAGTTGCCTTTAGATCCTGATGTTGTGGGTGCTCCCACAAAACCTCCTTGACCAAGGTTGACACTTTGTTCTACAAGGATGGTTTTTCATACCGCATCCTTGAGGGTTTTAGGCTCAAATACCTTGACACCCCCAATTATATGGTTGTTCAATCCTCTAATAAAGTGTTGTGTCAACTGAGTTGAATTGTTGCTAAATCCTAAAAAGGACATGAGCTCGTAGAATTTGTGCTCATACTCTATTACAGGCATAGAATGTTCCCTTTGCTGCTTCCATTCCTCTGGTAGGAATTGTTCACAAAAACTCTCTAAGAATAGCTCCCATGTGACACTGCTCATATCTATGCCTAGCTTCTTTTTCTCAATTGTCCATCAAGTGGCCCCAAAATTCTCCAAGTTGGCAATGGAAAATCTTGCCTTAACATTACTGTCAAAGTCCTACATAGAAAAAATCCTATCAAGGGCAATAAGCCACTGTTCAACCACATATCCAAAACCCTGCCCGTTAAAAGGCTTGACTTTAGATCTTAAAAGGTCCTTCATCTGAGTAGATACAATGGATCTCTGTCAATCCCTCCAAGAGCTTCTAGACTTGGGTCTATGCTCTTGTTCTATCTAATGTGCTCTATGCTGATCTTGAACAGGATGTAGAAGGTCAAGAATGGTCTGCATCATTTGTATCAAGTTAACCTCCTTAGACTCAACTTGGTCATCTCTACGGCTCTCTTCCTGCTACTTACTAGTGTGCTCTCCTCTGCTCTCTTCATGAGCAGATCCTCCACAAACAGACTCATGGACACTGATAGCTTTTCCACAACCACGGCCTCTACCACAACCTCTACCACAACCTCTAGCAGAAGACCTAGTCCCAAATACCATCTTACAACAATATCCAAGATACTAAGTACTATTACCACATAATGTATGCTACTATATAAAGGCATGTTCTACAAAAGACTATGTTCAATTTCAGTTTTGCCTATGTTTAGGTTTAAGTAGAATTTTCAGTTTGAAAACTAAGTGTAGCATATTCAAGTAATAGTTTAAGTTCTATTTTAGTTCACCTAGTTTCAAGTTTGAAAGAGATACACATAATAGTTCAAAGTCCTAGTTTGTTCCAAAATACCCAGAGCTCGCAATGTAGAAACTCGGGCTCTGATACCAAATGTAATGCCTCACCAAGAAATCTAAAGTATTACCCTAAAGTTTCACTAAGTTTGGTAGCATTTTTTTTTAGTCACGAAAGTAAAAACCATCTACATCATACATATGATAACAGAAGCAATGGCAACAATTCAAATGAAAGTAAACATGAACATAAATAACAGGTTACATTCTTTTAGGATCCCTTAACATTGAATCACATATAAATTAACTATTAATGTATCCATCTAATACTACCTCCACATGAAAGAATAACAAAAAGTCCAACGTTCTTAAATTACATTTACAATTGCTCAATCATCCACTATACATTCCACAGAGTATGAAAGGCTTAAAAGAATATACATGTGTGAAATAAAGTACATCACCATCCTATTCTAATCCATGATGCAAGTACAATGAAGTAAATGAAACCATATGTCATACATGAAACATCATCATCACAAACATAAGTAAGTGCACGGTTCCTCACAATTGTTAATTGCATCATTAGACCATCGTGGGCCCTAGCCATCTCTCTGTGTGTAACATTCCAAATCACCGAAGAGGTCATTGGTTATTAACATAGTAGGAATGTCACTCCTAAATCATACCACATCATATGTAGAAAACAAATCTAACATGCAAAGTAAAGCATAAGATAACATCATCTAACATATGCAAATCATCGATATAAGGATACGTATCCACCATCATAATCCATGAATAGAATGAAGATAGATGCCAACAAAGAATGCATCAACCATAGTTTCTCAAACGGATCTCAAATGATAAGAGTGGAAAAGCACTACCACCTGACTG